>BQNB010113460.1:0-21934 GCA_026074375.1 Tanacetum coccineum
TTTAAATTTTATGTTTTTAATAAAATATTTCTTTTAATGAATAAATATTTTATTTTTATATTTTTATAAAAACACATTTGTAGAAATATAAGGTTTAAGGAAAATATTTTCCTGATCACTAATCATGTTTAATGATTTGTTTATCTATACCTTAAGTGATTAATCTTAGAAATAAAATTTTATGATTAGTAATTTATAAACGTTTAATTTTATCGTAAACGTTTTCACATTTTGTTATTATCAAAACATTGAGAGGTCGAAAAATATAAATAACGTTTTTAAACATTATTTGTATTAACAAATATGATCTCATCTCAACACTCGCAAGTGTTCTCATCACTTTACATCCTATCATTTTCAGGTGGTCATATTACTTACACATCCCTTCCCTCCCCCAATATAACTTGAGAAAACTAACCCCATCATTTCATAGCCTTTCATGAATTAAGCATAGTTGATCAGGCTATGCGTAATGTAGGAAAATTCCGTGAACTGCTAGGGTTAATTGACTTCCATCATGTTCGAGGTTTCATAAAAAAAGACTTCACTTTGGCTATAGTTGCGTTTTTATTTTATTTTATAAAAACCGGCATTCTCTATAACCTTGGCTCTTGATACCAATCTGTCACACCCCATCAGTGGCGGAAACACGGGATGCGACGATACCGTTCATCGCACAAGATACAAGATCATACACTTTACCATTTACAAGAAATGAAATTTTGATTTACAGATGTTTTACAAGTTGAGGCTTGACAAAACTTATATAATCAACACCATCACGACCCAGTCCCCTTGGGTTACAACTTTGCTCTTCCAATAACAGTAATGTACCTTTAATTGACACACCTGAAAATGATACTCGAAAACGTCAACAATAATGTTGGTGAGCTCGTAGGTTTGACCTTAAACCCAAAAGTTGTGCCAATACTTCAAAACAGGGGACAATAGTGCTATATGACAGTGAATATATATATATATATATATATATATATATATATATATATATATATATATTATAATATATATAAATATAAATATAATAATAATTGTATATATATGATATATATATGGCAACACCAAATCATCATCAATCACCATATGACACATACCACCTAAAAGCCTACCATCTGAGCAACTATATTGAGGGCAAACACACAGAACGCTTGCATGCAAACAGTCATTACATGTAAGTACCACACAGAACCTTCCATGCCAAACACATTACAAGCAAGTACCACACAAACCATGCCAAGCCGCCACACAGTACATGCAAGTACCACACAGAACCTTGTCATGCCTAACATAGTACATGCAAGTAAATCAACACATTTTGTAACAATCTGTTATTTCAGGTCATTTCCCGACTCAATTAATTCTATTATTTATTTTCAGAGTTTTACGCGTTCACTTTTAATTATTATCTTATAGTTAAATCGCGTAAACTAAAAATCAACGTTCAATGTAAACGGACACCAAACAAGTTAAAGTTTACATCAAGCAAGTGTTATATGATTATTAAGAGTATAATTTATAACATTTCATAATTTATTTTTGTTGGTTACGTAAAACGCTTACGTTTCGCAATAAATTACATTCGGGCATACCCGGAAACACCTATACCTATCTATACTAAAACCAATACCTACATTTATACCCAATACACAAAAATTAACTCATTTCCTCACAAAAATAAGCTATAGGCCGGATACATGCATTATCACACTTAATAAAATCTTAAACCCACTAGTATGGATATTACCTAGTCAAAACCTTAAAAATAGAATGATAAGAAAAATAAAGAAAAAAGTAAAAAAAGAAAAAAAAAAAAAACAAAAAAAATTAAATACAACCACGAAAGTACCATTGATCACATATATCTAGTAATTGTCTCATCATGTGTACCCTAGATCACATCTTTGCCAGCCATGGTACATGGGGAGGAGGAGAGCTCTTTCTCATGTACCCTAAACCACTCTAAGTCCAAGGTTTTAGTTTAAGGTTGTTTTGACTATTCTATGATCTACAAAAGGCAAGTCCCATATTCATTATCATACACTCTCACCCATTAAACAAATTTCAAACAAAAACTCTCTCTAAAATAAACCAAAACCCACGGCTAACATTTATAAGCTAGGGTTTCATTTTACTTTTCATTCCAAGAGGCAAGACCCATATTCATTATCATACACTCTCACTCATTAAACAAATTTAAAACAAAAACTCTCTCTAAAATAAGCCAAAACCCACGGCTAACATTTATAAGCTAGGGTTTCATTTTACTTTTCATTCCAAGGTATTCCAAGCATACTATCTAAGCATTCATATCAAGTATTCTAATGTACTCAAGGGCATTTCAAGCTTGGATTTGGGTTTAACAAAGATTAATCAAGAAAACATATTTAGGGTTTTCTTGATTAGGGTTTTGGATTTGGAAATCTTGCTAGGACTTTTATCTTGTGTTTATCATTCTACTAATCTCCTATAAGGTCTATTTAAAGTATTTCATTTCCATTCATTCCTAACTATGTGTACCATACTTATTAAAATGCTAAAAACCACCTACTTATTATTGTAAATAAATGAGATACTACAAGGCTCATATATGTTCGAATATCTAAATAAATAGTTGATAGAAATACTACAAGAAATATGGAAGACATTAACTTAAAATAAGTACTAAGTGAATATATGAAGTTTTATTTTGTTAAAGTATTTTTGTATATTGAAAATTAATTAACATAGTTTATGTAAAAGCAAAATCACAAGGACATGGATTTCATTTGGACAAGTGTTATGGACTTTTAGAGGACTTAATATAGGTAAGATATATGGTAGGAAACTTGGTAAAAAATTGTACAAAAGCTCTTAATAAATGGAAGAAAAAAAACTTTGTTTTTATAAAACAAAAACATACAACATTTTTGGTACCAACCTAAATTTAATCTTGTATAAACATGGTACAATTATTTTTATTTAATTATACTTATCACAAGGAATCGAAACATATAAGGAACTTGAAAAACCGATTTATAACGAAAAGAATTATGACCTTTTAAATTTACAATAATTAAATGTAATAAAAGTATTATTATAAAATTTATTTTATAAAAAATATTCACATTACAGATCTAGATATTAAATAAATATTGTATAATATAGTACTCATTATACAGGAATCCAAACATGTAATAAACTCGAAAAAAACGGATTTAAAATGAAGAAGATACGTTATTTACAAGTTTAAGTTAAAAAGTATTTTTATAAAAGTAAAATTTATAAAAATAATACTATCATGTCAGTAAGCTTTGGAGAATAATTTTCATAAATAGAGGATTTAATTATGAAGGACTTGGACATAGGAATCACTAAAAACTGTATTAAACAATCGTAGATACAATTAAAAAACGATTTCAATAATTAAAGTTTATAAAATTTTTTATAAACTTTTACCTACTGTTACTGTTCATAACAGTATTTAACCATATAGATAACTATAATATTTTGATGATTTTCTTATACAGAAACCATGAACTAAGAAACGCCCGTAAAACAAAGCTAAAACGAATAAAGATACGAGGATATTATTCAAACCTTGGCGCACTATTTTTACTTTTATACATTATTTTAAAAAAACAATTAATTAATATATAATCTTTAATACATAATCCATAGAAATAATAAATCATATTATTTTTAACAAATAATCCATTAGTGACAAAAATGATATCTTTCTTTACGGGGTACAAATACCTATACTTTTATTTAACAAAATACACTTTAATTATTACTTCAACTTTTATAATTAAATCAAAAAACTATATTGGTGGTGAGACTATATAACATGTAATAATTTAACTTTATTATAAAAATACATAATGCTACATTACGGCCTATAATTAATTAGGTTGTATTCGGATTGCCAAGACGATCCACACATTTGATTTAGATAATCAACTCACTCACTTACGGTGAGTTCATAGCCCCGCTTTTATACAATTATATTGTTTTACAACTTAGGGTGTGTAAACATGCATTGTTTACCGTTCGACATAGACGCAATCATAACACAAGATACAATATAGAGAAAACTACAATGCATAAACTTCAAGTGTTACGAAGACCATCAACCTCGAAAAACCTCGAGTGATGTCCCAAATCACTATCCAAATCCATAATCTCTTACAAATCCAAATGGCCACACAGGGGTCCAAAACCAAATTTAAGCCAAAATATCCAAATACTAAATCAAACAAACAAGCAAGCAAGTCTTCACATGAAAAATCCACAATGGAAACTTCTAAGTCTGCTATCACATACCATCAACTTACTCTTCTTTCACTTCACCTGAAAATGATACTCGAAAACGTCAACAATAATGTTGGTGAGCTCGTAGGTTTGACCTTAAACCCAAAAGTTGTGCCAATACTTCAAAACAGGGGACAATAGTGCTATCTGACAGTGAATATATTCAAATAACCAACTCATGACTTAGCATCCCCGCTAATCATAGTTCAACATCCAACAATAAATCCGGAGTCACAACTCCCAAATCACTAACGCACCTAAAGGGCCTACCAGCTGGAGCACTATATTAGGGCAAACCACACAGAACCTTGCATGCCAAACACAGTACATGCAAGTACCACACAGAACCTTGCCATGCCAAACACAGTACATGCAAGTACCACACAGAACCTTGCCATGCCCAACACAGTACATGCAAGTACCACACAGAACCTTGCCATGCCCAACACAGTACATGCAAGTAAATCAACACATTTCATATATTCACATAGCAGTCATAAGCACATAACTTGTCCCAAAAACAAAACCACATTTCGCACAGTTCAATTCAAAACATTTCAAAACTCATTTGAGTATCATTTTCCCCCAACGGAAAAACAGTAAAAAGTGAGGCTACGAGAACTCACCTCAATCAGCAACCAAAGTAACCGCACAATCTCAATAAGGCAAAGCACAAACAATCTCTACGCAAGCGCACAATGGTACCCGTCAACGACCTAATATATATTCACTTCATTAATACTCGTACAAAGTTATCTTATTGTACAAGTGTTTCGTCTTTACTCACATAAAACTCTCATTTTTATCCCAAACTCGTTTTCTCATACCGTTATCTTTTACAAACAGTTAACGTATCACAAAAACCGTTATCTCATTACCAAATCTTTATCTCATATAATGGTTGTGTGGTAATTACGCAAACGACTCAAAACACTTGGGCAAAGTGCGACTTCAATACAATACAACTCAAACACCTCAATTCACTGAACGGAACATTCGACCAAATACCTCGCGAAAATCTGACGAAAGAAATGAGAAGAAACTCGAGAGCCGAAGATAAATAAATCCGCATTCCCATAATCGGTACGTCATATATATTTACTTAAAAATATATATAAGTCTTTAATAGTTTAAATAAAATAATATATTTTTTTATAATTTTCATCTTATTATCGGGATAATGGGTAAATACAACGTCTCGCTATTTTAATACGTCCATGAATAAAAGCTTTTATCTCGACACTTAATTTTTCCACAAGAATCATTCGTTATTTCTACCAATCAAAATCGACACAACAAGTATAAATATTAAATATTTAGGAAAAGTTTCGAGGAAAGATATAAATTTGGAATAAAATAACATGTTATCATTTAAACTCTTAAAAATTTAACCCTTTACGCAAAGTTTCTAAGTATAAACTTCTTTTGAAAATTCGGCATGAGCCGTACGTCTATATGACTTTTTTCAAGGTTTTAAACCTTAATCCCCAAACACTTTTTACGAGCCCAACATATTTTCAACCAACCACAATATCGAAACCATCAACACGTTTTATCCAATCATAATAAAATACTCCTTTTATATTTGACAAGTCCAACAATATCCCCTTTAGTCCAAACCAAAACCATTAGTCCATTTACAAGTCCATTAAACATTTACTCGTTATTGGGCCTTATATCCCATTAAGGTCATTAAGTAATTAGCCCGATAGCAAAACTTAATCCATACCTCTTTACATAAGTCCTAAATACAAATCGAAACCCAATGGGCCTTTGGCACATTAAGCCAAACCAAATAAGCCATAAGCTTAATATATACGCCAAAAACCAAATAAGCCATAAGCTTAATATATACGCCAAAAACCAAATAAGCTATAAGCTTAATATATACGCCAAAAATCAAGTAAGCTCAAAATAAGCCAAGGATGAACGGGCCAGGCCCACTCCCCTTTGATGGATCGAACTCGGTCGAGCCCAAAATAAACGCATCGGTTGGGCCGAGCCCAAGCCGAATCAAGACCAAAACTAAATGGGCCGAACCC
The DNA here is from genome assembly GCA_026074375.1 of Tanacetum coccineum. NCBI lineage: Eukaryota > Viridiplantae > Streptophyta > Magnoliopsida > Asterales > Asteraceae > Tanacetum > Tanacetum coccineum. The sequence continues at coordinate 6,351 of BQNB010113460.1, forward strand.
ACGACCAAAGCCCAATAACCAAATCCAATATCCAAAATCAATAAGCCAAGACCAAGTGGGTCGGGCCCATCTTGGCGTCAAACCAAACGCAAACCAAACGCACCTTTATTGGGCCGAAATAACCAAACGCACCCTTATTGGGCCGAAAAACCAAATGGGCCGGTTGGGCCGAGCCCACACCGAAACAACCCGAATCCATAAACCACAAAAGCCCAATAAGCTATAACTTAGCTTATTGAATAAGCAAAATCTCAAAATAAGCCCTTATTAAGCACCTTTATAAAATGAAAAATTACCACAACAACCATTTTATTCAAACTCAAAAACCTTTTCCTTTCTTTCTTTATAAGCCGACGCACAAAAACCCCTTTTTACGTTTTTGGTTTTTAGTTTTGACCTTTTTGACGATCAACTTGCACAACTAGTGTCTAGACATCACCATAATCACAAAAGTACAACTTTAAATCAAAGTTTTTGAAAAACTTACTTGTTTAATGAGTTTGGTTCGATCGTGATGCGTGAATAAGACTAAAACCCTTGTTTCTACGACCCGAAACTACTAGCTATCAACCCCACAATATATTCTTAACCCATGTTCTTGAGTAAATCTTCAAAATCTTTGTTTCTTTCCTTCCTTGTGGTTCGGTCGAATGTAGAGAGACAAAGAGAGAGATAAATTTTTTTGTTATTTTGAAAATGAGAGAATGAATGGAATGGTGGAGAAGTAGTGGTGGTTATATGGGTACTAAGGAGACATATTAGCTTAAAATAGCCATCTTGTCTCCCCTTGCCTTTCTTGACCAAATATGGATCCTAGGAGGGTCTCGGGTCTTCCTTTTTATGTCGGGATCACTTAAAAACTCAATTTTCATATCTTTAAGACGTCAACCGAACTTAGTTAATATTTTCATTGCGTTAAAAATCATTTTTCCATAAACTGGTTTATTCACATGACACCTATCACATTAAATTGCTCAAAAATCCATTTTGAGCCCTTGCCGACCGACTCCAGACCGAAAACACGAATTTTTGACAAAACTTGATCGAACCTTGCTCATCCATTTAAAAACACTTACAACCTCAAATTAGGGTTTTACAACTCGTATTTGAGACCAATAATATCACCTTATTACCGACTGTTCCGTATGTTACCTGAATTTCCTCGAAACAAACATTAGTTTCTTGATAACTCACTCACCCTCAAGATATATGTTTAAAACCAAACGTTATATTATTCCACAAGAATTTATTAAATAAATAAATCCATTAACACATCCCAAAATTCATTAAACTCATTCCCAATTAACTGGCGTGACGGTAATTCACTAAACGCCAAAATTTTTTCCGGAAAGCACTGAAAACTTCAAAACCACTCTAAAACAGAGAAACGACTCAAAGGTGATTCATTCACGAACTCAAAGTTCAATCAACTCCCAGTTTAAACCGAAACTGTTTTTACGCCAAAAGTAGTCAACAGAAGTCAACTTTTCAGCTTTCATCAGGAAAACTGACAAGATCGAAAGAATTCAAATTACAAAATTATAATATTTAACCCTGAGCAAATTACCGGTTATCACAATAATGCAGAGGTGTGACATTAGTTTTAGTATATTGGTTATCCAATGATTACAAGAACAATATTATTACAGTAATAGTTTAAATCATTTGATAACCAATATATGATGTTGTATGCATTAGAGGGAGGAGTATGGTGAGGAGATGCATCTCTTCACTTGGGCCCCACGAGCTACCACATCAGCATCTCACTCCCACTCAAAAATACCTCTTCACTCATAACACACCCATATCTCCTCACTTTGGCCCCACCACTCACCATTTTATTTTATTTTTAATTTTTTTAACACAAACATAATTCATTTCATTAAAATAAAAAATACAAACATACGGAATTTAAAAATACAATACGGAAATTTAAAATACAATACGGAAACGTGTTAATCTGTTTCGTATTCTGAATCAGATTTCACCCCACATTCCAACCTGAATAACTCATCATGAGCTTGTTCTTCCTTCATAAATTCCTCCCATTCTTTTTCAGCTCTTGCTCGTTCTTTTTCAGCCTTTGCTTCTTCTTCTAAGTATTCTTTATATGCCTCTTCATCTTGAGCTAGTTGTTGTAGCTCTTTCTCAGTGAGAAATCCTTCGGTAACATATTCATCACATGTGTCATGTTCTTCAACTGACTCCTCAGCGGTTGGATAAGAAGAAGTGGGAGGCATGGGTGGTTTCTCGGGTGTTAGGGGATTGCTTTGGTTAGTTTTGTTATCCATAGGGGAAAAGTTGTGTGAAAAGAGTTGGATACAGATTATAATAAGAGTTGGAATAGTAGCCGTTGAATTTCAAATTTGAAAATATAACGTTTAAAACATTACTTAAAATAGTAGCCGTTGGAATTCAAAATTTGAAAATACAAATACAGAATTTAAAATAATAATACTTTATTTAAAACATTATATTAAAAAAACAATTAGTTCCTAAATTACTAATATGATGACTCGTATTCTGAATCATATCTCACCATCCCAAATTCCATAAAGAATTCATCATCATCATCTTGTTTTTGCCTAATTTTCTCCTCTCGTGCTTTTTCATCCATTGTTTTTTCTTCTAATGTTTCTCTTAAGGCTTCTTCGTCTAGATGTAGTTGATGTAGCTCTTTCTCAGTAAGATATAAATCAGCCTGTGATGACGAACAACCTAGTTTTGCAGTAGCCAAGCTAACTTAGCATCCATTTGTTTTTCTAGTTTTGCCGCCTTTCCATACATAGAAAGATTCAGCTCGTAATCTTTATCAGAACCTTCTTTTAAGAAAGTGTCGATCAAAGCACGGCTCTCTTGTGAAATGTCATTACATTTCTCGTAAGCATTTCTAAGATCGTCTTTAGCTGTGCATGAATTTTCAAATTGCAAGGCTAAATCCAGAATCGCGTTCTGACGACCCTTATCTTCGTCAATTAGTTTTTGAACCAAAGCTTCGACTTCAGAGTCGGTATGTGAAAGCGAACAAGCCATTATAAAAACTTAACAAGTTATATGTTATAATTTTTGTTTAGGATTAAGTGTGAAAAATTTAGATTAAAAAGAGTGGTATTTATATTATAAAAGAGGGTATAATTTAAAATTAATTTTTTTTTAATATTTCAACGGATACATTTTTTAAAATGTTAACGTTTATATAATTTGTCGTTATCCGACTCACTTAAATGGCGAGTTGCCAAATTTTTCAAAGTGGCGAACAAACCTGGTGTGGTGACGAGCGTTGTGGCGAGGGCCACGTAGGAAATGACAAGGTATCTCACCACCATACTCCTCCCTCTTAGAAATAGACTTGGAGCAATGTCCAACCCATTCACGTTTTAGCTAAATTTATGAGTTCCCATTTAACCCTTATGAATAAAAAAACAAAAATCGGCCCATTTATAAGTAGCTACATATTCGACATTATAGGATCAAAGGTAACCAAGCCTTTCGTACAAGGTCATTAAGTAAAGGGGTGAGCGCCATTGACAATACAACAACAATTATAAAAAGCTTGTTAAGCTCAAGTGGCACACCCCTAGCCTACAAAATCGTAAAGACATCCAATTTTTATGTGCTGATTATCACAATAAATTCAATGATGTATAATTAATGTGATTAAAACTCATGCTAACCTGTTTGCAAGGGAGAAATGGGATTATACCTAAACACGCCTAACACCGACAAGTTGTCTCAAGATGGTGAGAATGAGAACCTGAGATATATGGAGCGTCCGCCATGCAGGGATGGCGCACATCTATGGAAGATGCTGTAAGTAGCTAATTTTATCAAATAACTTCGCATCTTAATGTCAGGGGCTGTGAGTTGCACACGTAAAAGATTTCCCTAGTATATGCATAAAAGCATAGAAACAGAAATGAGTGACATGTGGAGCCGCAGAGGCGGATGGAGGGGGTGACTAGCGGGTGCTAGGCCCCCTCCAATAAGCCCAATAACTAGGTTAATACATAAGTTTGTAGCCTATTATTTGAATATTTTATGCGGTTAGCATCCCCTAATGATTAATTTTTAATGTTTTCCTACATCTTTTGATATTCTTTTGTTGAATGCTTTTTGATACTTTTTATTTCCTTTGATGATTAAAATTAAATTTTTGGTGTGTCTTCCATATATCTTTGCTGTTAGTAGCTGTTCAATGTCTTTTTATTTGTGTTATTTGGTTGTTCAAGTTTTAAAGTACGCCTCGTTAATGAATTGATGATACGTAATTACAAATAACGAATATATAAATCGTTAGCACCATATTAAGCTGATGAGTTTACCTAAACCTTGTAAACTTAGATTAGTAAGACTAATATTCCAATTTAACAACCTTTTGTAATTCAATATTTTTTGTTATAATTTACTTTTAGTACGCAAGACAGTGAGGGTTCGAAGTTTATGACTGTTATCATTTCCTTTTGAAGTTCGGCCCCTCTTAATTGCAAATCCTGGCTCCTCCCGTGTGTGGAGGAATGAAAGCATATATACTATAGGCATGGTAGCATACAGTGTTGAAATGATCAAGGCATAAAAGCATAGAATCCCTTAGCGAAAACCATAAGTTGACGTAAATACTAGTTTGAGAGTGTCTATTAATCACTTCATATATATGATCTATATATATAATGTTCACTACATGGTTTAAGCTTCTTAGAATCTGTTCTGGATCAAATTTCTCGTATGGGAGAACTTTGCACGACTAGGGTGTTTTTAGATAATTAATTGTATTTTCTATTCACTTCTTATTAACAAGTTACACGTCATTGCTTTGAAGGTGACAACTTAAGGGTTCGTTTGGTTTATAAGTGGGTTTAGAATAGTATTTGGATTTGGTTTAGGATTTAGATTTAGTGTATGTTTAAAAGTAATAAATTATATTTGTTTTATGAATTTAATAATAAAATAGATTTAAAAAATATTATTTAAAAATAAAAAAAAGTATATATGTGTGAGAGAGAAAGAGTGACATAGTGAAATGTAGGTGTGTGAGAGAGAAAACCTATCATATCCCTCTATTTTTACTTTTGGTGGGCCCTCTCCACTATTTAAATGCCAAACCTACAAAACAAACAACAACTTTCACCAAAAATCTCAAATCCAGATCCAAAACCCACCAACCAAACGAGCCCCAAATCTGAAAGTTTCTGATGAGATGGTAGAACAAAACCATTATACATATACTTAAAAGAAAAGTGACACGCCGTCGTTTTTGAAGAATCGCTACAGTGGTCGTTTTGTTGGGCTCCCACTTTGACCCAGTTTATTGGGTTCTCACTTTGGGCCGGCCCAATTGGGGTTTTTTTTTTAATTGTTGGCACAAAATAGGAGGGAAAAAAAATATTACAAAAGTACCGATTTATTCAGATAAAAAAATACCCGCGGAAACATTTTTGATACCTAATAACTTTAAAATAATCGACAGGGTCACAAACATACATCTTTAGATTGCATTAAACGGTGTTATTTTACGCCACTAAAAACCATCAACCCAATTATATAACACATATTTACCCAAATCCCATAAAATTATATTAAAAAAAATCGCCGTATAGCAAAAAAAAGAAACTTTTAAACATAAGACTCAACACATATGCCCATATAAAAAAAACAAACTATTAAACATGAGACCGAAAAAATAAACCCACACAAAATAAAAATAAAAATTAATGGCCCGTAATAACGCGCGAAAAATTAACGCCCCATAGCAACGCGCGAGTAATTTTGCTTGTTTAAACCGGTATGTAGCACCGATATGTTTAATTGCGTAATGTTTTTATGCATCAATGTTAACTTGAGCCCAAAAGAGTTGTTCCACCGGCCCAAATTTATTTCTTTGTCAATTTTCGTAAGTCGAATCCTTCCGACTACAATATATAACATCTATCTATTTATCTATGTATATAATAAAACACAGTTTTAACCTTCTTCAAATATATTTTTCAAAAATAGTGAGCTTTGTCATGATGCTGCGTGAAAAGAATAGGACTTGCATTGATGGACGGCTTTAATGCTAAGTATCTTGAATTTGTAAATTTGATATAACAAGAATGTGGTCTATTTGTGCAAGCCCTTCCAAGAAAGTCGACAAGTCGTCCTGTTGTATGTTTGACGCATTCCTCTTTTTGGGTAAGATCCGGACTATTTGAGTCCAGAAATATGTTAAACGCCATCAAATATGCTCACGGTCTAAAACTAGACCGGACCGACTAAAATCGGACCGGACCGAAGAACGAACCGAAATGGTCCGGTCTTGTTCGGTCTTCGGTCCGGTCCGGTCATAATTGCTGGTTTTTACGTAAAACCGACCGGACCGGACCAAGAACTGAATATAAAGAAAAGGATGAACCGAGGGCCGGACCGAAACATGTTCGGTCCGGTTCGGACCCGTTTCTGAGTTCGATCCGATTCGCGGTCCGTTTTGCTCGCCCCTGCCATCAAATATCTTTAAATTTTATCATCACTATTTATAAAATGCAATCATAGCCAAATGTTTCATTTTTAAAGAAATAAAGTCAAGTGAGATTACTAAATTAGATCCCCTCTTCTTTAATATTGATTTAACGTTTTCTCTTAAATTTAAAAAATGAAAAAATATATATAAAAAAATTGTACATGTTGTTTAGGATAATCACGTTTTTAGATCGTATGTTCAACAAAAAAAATGGGTATAATAACATAACCAATTGGGCTAGCTCAGTTGGTCACAAAGCGTATCTTTGAATATGTGAGTTCCTCATCAATTTAGAGGTTGTGGAAGTCTCGCTAGAGGCATGTGTGAAATATATTGTGAGATATGTGATATAGGTTGTGAACAAAAGTTGCCGTTCTAAAAAAAATTGATATAATATTGCAGACTTGCAGTTTTATTCTGAGATTTAGAAAGTGAAAATATATAGGAAAATGATACATTGCAATTTTATTCTGAGATTTAGAAATACATGTTGTCTAGAGGATAATAAAAATAATATGATCAGGTTTTCTGGAATCTATATTCAAATAAAAGAGATAATATGATCTGGTAATCTATATGCAAATAAAAAAAATAAAAATAAATGGAAAAAGAGTTCAGAACATATAAGCTGCTTGCTCTGCTTCAATCTAATGTAACTACACTATTAAAGTAGCCAACAACACTATCCTAGTCTCAACAAAAACATATCATTCACACTGAGTAGCTCTTTATAATATAAAGAGTTGGCCAAACAAACAGAATCAATAAGCAAGTCCGTTTGAATTGCCATACATTTTCATGTCAAAACTAGTTAATCGATACATCATCAGACATAATACCGAGACCTTTCAGAAGCTTTGACGATCCGAGTTGCAAACTTGTTTGCAGAAGGCCAAAGTATATTACCTGACAGTTCATATGTAGCAAAACCGGAACCAGTAAACATTAAAACTAATGTCACACCTCTGCATTTTCAAGAATAGCATATTGCCTCGGTTTCCTTAAGATCTAATAGATGCGGGATGTCATGAGCTCGAGCATATATAGGGCCTCATGAGACATGTATTGATCTAATCCAACATTAAGTTTTTTCTGTAAGAGCATTTATATTATAGGTTAAGTTACCGCAGGGAATGCCAGCCGAATCCTTTCAACAGCCTTAAGTGCCCTTTGTCTTCCTTCATACATAACCATGACAGCTTTAGGAGATGATATACCAGCAGACTGCAAGAGAGCTTATGCATCTTTTAATTATCAAATACAAGGAACTTATTTACCTGACTCATTTGTCCAAAACCAAGAATAAGAAGTGCATCAAAATTCGCCACATCAGTAGGTTTCTACAACCATGTTTGGAAAGTCACTTAATAATTACATAGACAAGCATGGTCAGTGACCAGAGTAAACAAACCTCGGTACCCAATAGACAGTGGATAAATGCTTTTTTCTCTATTTTTAAGGTCATTAAGTAAATGGGTTGAGCGCCGTTGACAATACAGCGACAATTATAAGAAGCTTGTTAAGCACAAGTAGCAACACCCATAGCGCCCAATATCATACAGACATCCAATTTTTATGTGCTGATTATCACAATAAATTAAATGATGTATAATTAATGTAAAAAAACCCTCATGCTAACCTGTTTGCAAGGTAGACATGGCATTACCTATGCACATCTAACACCGACAAGTTGTCTCAAGATGGTGAGAATGAGAATCTGATATATGGAGCGTCCTCTATGCAGAGATGGCGCACATCTATAGAAGATGCTGTAAGTAGCTAATTTTATCAATAACTTTGCATCTTAAGGTCAGGGCTGTGCGTTGCATATATACTATAGGCATGGTAGCATACAGTGTTGAAAAGATCAAGGCATAAAAACATAGAATCCCTTAGCGAACAATAAGTTGACGTAAATACTAGTTTGAGAGTAAGTGTCTATTAATCACTTTACATATATTGTCTATATATGATGTTCACTCCATGGTTTAGAGTTTAAACTATATATACCTAGCTTCTTAGAATCTGTTCTGCATCAAATTTCTCGTATGGGAGAACTTTGCACGACTAGGGTGTTTTTAGTTACGTTTAATCATTAAGTTACCGATAATTCATTGTATTTGCTATTCGCTTCTTATTAATAAGTTACATGTCATTGCTTTGAAGGCGATAACTCAATTCCGAAAGTTTATGATGAGATGGTAGAACAAAACCATTTGCAATACAAGGACTTACTTGTTTGCCTGTAAAATAATCAAAATTCGAACAACATTTAAAAGTAGTCAACAAATATTTTTGAAACCAAATTTTTTTATAACTCTTCCATTTATATCTCAAAACAGCCGTATTAAATAACATTATGAGTTAATACTAGCAAAACGTGCATTTGTTATGTTTTTTACACTATTGTAATGGAGCATATATATATAATTCATGTGCTTTTAGTCATTTAGAAGTGCTTAAAATTTTCTCTATCTTACTCAAAGTTTCATTTTTTATATAGTTCTATTTTAGCAAAATCAGAGACAATGGGAAAGATGTATCCAGTTGTAACTGAGGAGTACCGCATGGCACTTGAAGCGGCCAAGCCGAAGCTCAAAGCCTTTTAAAGAGAAGTGGGATGTGCTCTCAAATGCTGAGACTGCGTACGTCTCAATTGATTTATATTGTTAAAACCTAGTACTACACTACTACTATGCTCGGGTTATGCAGCAAATACAAAATTATAAAATTGAATAACGTAACTGCAGATTTCACACTGCTGGCACATTTGATGTGAAGACCAAGACTGGAGGTCCCTTCGGTACCATAAGACATAAAGAAGAGCAAGCCCATGGTGCGAACGTTGGCCTTGATGTTGCTATCAATATGTTGGATCCTCTTAGACAAGAGTTTAGTATCCTCTCATGGGGCGACTTTTTAATGGTATCTATCTCGCCTATATATCATGTTAACTTTAATTAGTATTCTAGATATTAATTTATGTATGTTTTGATACATAGTTGGTTGGTGTACTCGCGGTTGAAGTTACCGGAGGACCAATTGTTCCGTTCCACCCTGGCAGACCGGTATGCACGCACATCATGTGATATCATTAGACTAATGATAGGTTGTTATCTTATCTCTTAATTTTCATTCTCTCGGACATGAACACCCACCAACCAGAAGGCCGTCTTCCTAGTTTCCTAATATGGGTTGGTTAAAATACGTTTTGTTGATTTTCATTATGTTTCGGTTCCCATACCATAATACCATATTTCTATGTTTTAGGACCTGACCAACTACGGAATACATTTATCAACACTATGGGCTTGAACGATCAAGATATAGTTGCTCTCTCTGGTGGCCATACTCTGGTGAAGCGTTTACTTATAAGTTGCTACCCGACCAACCATTTTGCCATATCTATTAGTTAAGCTTTAATGTCAAATGTTTATATTACGCATGCAGGGATCTGGTCACAATGGACAAGGTCCGGGTTTTTGAGGATCATGGACAAGAACCCGTTAGTCTTTGATAAACAGCTTACTACCAAGTAAGATTCTCTACCATCTTTTGTAGTTCTCGATCATGTCATACATGAATAAACAAAATTACTAATTTTTCTTACTGCAACAGAGATCTATTGGCTGGTGAGGACGGCAGGGCTTCTCAAGCTAACTAGCGAAAGGCCCTCCTTGGATCTATTTCCGTCCTTTGTTGAGGAAATTCGGTGCTGTAAGTATTAGTATTCTGATTTAAGTTAGCATAAACACGATAAAACATCACGCGTCATGTAAACAGTTATGCGGGCTTATGCACACTTACCGTATATTAACAGGATCAGAATGCTTTCTTTCAAGCTTACTCAGAGTCTTTCATGAAACTTAGTGAGCTCGGGTAAAGTCCCAAAACTCTCTTGTATCAATTTGAATTCACAACTAAAACTTGCTAATTCAGCGATTTTCATTTTACAGGTGGGCTGATATTGTTTAAATCATGGTGCATGTTCGTCTTTTTAATTTATAGGCTAGTGTTTCGTTATGAGAATAAACGATATGTATGGAGTACGACTTTGTTATGGTGTTAGCTAAGTGGCGTTTATTCGTCACAGAATGAATAATTACATCTCTTAGGGAACTTTTTTTTGTCCTTAAAGGATTTACTGATCAATGATAGATAATAAAAATTTCACTTCTTTGGATGCGACTTATTTGACCTTAAAGATGAATACATACAAGCTAACCATTTACCAAACTTGTGCTATCGTGTTTGTTCAATAGGTTTGTTTCAGGTTGACATTTTGCTTTTGCGAAGTCATTTTAGTTTCAAAGTTATAGTATATCTTGCATTGGTTTAGGGTGAGGAAAAACCGAAAAAAATTCGAATAAACTAAACCGAAACCGAACGAAGCCGAAAATTATCCGAAACCGAACTACGAATTCGGCTCTCGGGTTGATATGGGTCTTGGCAAGTATGAACCGAGGAAACCGACCGAAAACCGAATTTATTTATATTATATATATATATATTATAGTATTTATTCTTATTTATTTTATTTATATATATTATTATATTATTTTTTATTAGGGTGAGGTTCTTTTCAGAAAAATAATTTAAATGTACAGAAACTGCGAGACCATTCATCTACCAATTAGGATTTTTTTACAATTTTATTTTAATTTATTAATTAAAAAGGGTAAAATTACATTTTTTTTTTATTTTGAATTTTTTTTTAATAAAAGAAAGTTTTTTAATCCTAAATTTAGGATTTTTGTTTTTTTTTTTAGTTTTTATGGTTTAAAAAACCTTTTCTAGCAAAATTTAGGTTTTTATTTGTGCGTATGTGAATATTGTAACGTAAGCACTTGTTCTTTATTGGTCTTCATGTTAGGCTTTTAATACTAGACGGCATATGTGGTCGTGTAAATTATCAAATATTGAATTTATATATTCATGCAATGAGAAAATAATGAATGTACAATAGTCTTTTTAAAAAAATGCTTACATTTGCTAATTATTATACATGGAGCAACAATCATTTTATACACAACATTGTCTGCATACTTAAGTTATGCTCATATATTTTCGGTCGTAGGTTCATTTGGTAGATGTAGTATGACACATGATTTTCATCTCTAATTGTCTTTATCATAACTTATCTTCTCGTTGGGAGAGTATGAAAATCACATATGCCTTCTTCATATCTCTCATCATACTCGTACCTATAACCACAAACAATTAGTAAACGCTTTATTTAATCATAACTAACAAAACACATATGCACAATTACGTATAAGTTGCAGGTTAAATGTACACAATGCACATATGTTTTCTAGTAATAGAACGAATATATGCATACAATTAAAAACATATATGCATAGTTTTTCCCTAATTTGATATTAACCTTAAAATACATGTGCATACTATTTTATTGACAATATACCAACCATAAAACACATATGTACTCGCTTATTGATTTTATATGCACACACTTGTGTTACTTTTATATTAACCATAAAACACATCCATTTTCACAATTATTTTTACAAAAGCAACAATTAAATCGAACAGATGCATAGGCATGTTGATCTATAAAAAAAGAAAAAATAATCTGGTATGATATCACAATATGACAACTTCATACACATGATTAAAAACTAATTTCTTTTACCAAAAACATAACCCATAACCGTACCTTTTATTACACAATTAATAAAAGTTTCATGTTTGAAAATAAATATAGTGTAACATCTAATTAGTAATGGATCCATCTTAATGTCACAACCAATTACAGTACCCATCTTTTATAACTAATTTACCTCTTACTACACATTCAATTAACTTGGCTAAAAGAAAATTTGAAACAACCAATATCATAAACCCAGATATCAGATATCGTAAAACAAAATTGTTTAGAAACTATAATTACAGTATCCATAAATTTATGTTGGGATCCAACATACTTTTTTGTGTTGTTTTCTTATATAAATCAAAACAAAATAAAATAACTTACACGATGGTGGTTCCAATATGAGATTTACGGGTATATTATGAAGATGATGAAAACTAGAAAGGACTTGATGATGGATCGGGGTAGAGGCATTATAACCTGCTACAGTTTTATTATGATGCAGGCATGATGAATTTTATTAGATCTAGGGTTGAAATGAGGAAAGAGGGATATGTGAAAACTGCATTTAAAACTGAGTTAATGTCGTACAATACATCCGATGATTTAGGAATTAGAAGCTTAAAATTACTTTACTACCCTTTCTTCAACTTAGATTGTTTTCATTTATCTTTCATTTAAATAACATTATGCCACAATCCTGTCACAACCATTGATCAATAATTTAATTGGCTTAGATTGGTTCTCGTGGCTTCTCGCTAGTTCTTAGCTTAAGTGTCGTTTCTATTTCCGACACAGAATGAATAATTACATCTTTTAGGGAACTTTTTTTGTCCTTAAAGGATTTACTGATCAATGATAGATAATAAAAATTTCACTTCTTTGGATGCGACTTATTTGACCTTAAAGATGAATACATACAAGCTAACCATTTACCAAACTTTTGCTATTGTGATACCGATCAGTGTTTCGAGTTCCCTGGAGTTTAATCAAAAGAAACAATTAATCTCATATCCAATTTTTCATTCTCTCTCAAATAAATTATACTAATATTAAAAACATACATCTACCACAACCACCATAGGTTTTCAGTCATCGTGATCATTCTCTTCTAGAACATCTAAAGACATCCTTGTAAGTACTCTTATACCTCATTTGTCAACTTGTGTTCTTTGGTTAAATAATTTGATTTCTACATGCTCCATGATTTCATATTTGGTTCAGATCTAATCACTTGCAGTGTGCTATAAAGACAGAAGATAAAGCGAAGGTAAGCCTTTAACTTTAAGAGCTTTTTGTCATTTTATTTACTACATTAGAACATTGTTTATCTCTTCCTTTTGGTGTTTGCTTATTTGGTAGATGAAGATATATACTGGTTTCAACTCATTATACAAAGAAAGGTAACTCTTTGTTTTGCTATTGTGTTTTCATTGTTAAATATGTTATTTACACTCGCTTCATAATAATTTGTAAGTCACCTGGACTTGGGTTCGTATTTGTTTGGATTTTTTTCATGTCAGTTGGGTGCTAATATTTAATATTCATAGATTATGATATAGAATAAAAAGATGTTTATTAGCTCTCTTTCAATGATCTTTATATTCTATTAACTTGAGTATCATCTCTTTTCCTTATGATATTCCTTAGAAAATACTAAAAATATGATATTTATTGTTGTGCTTTACTACTACATCTACTTACTTTAAATATCGTGGAAGTTTTTTTTTCATGACACAGGTTCTTTAAAAGGAAGAAAATGCTTTGAAAGTGAGAAAATAAATGATGAGGATGAATGAACAATGGAGATGGTTTTGCAATATTACTATTTTCAAATCAACTTTTTACTTGAGTTTTTCATGTGTTACTTTTACTTATTATGTGTTAAAGTTTATATTTGTAAGTTGTATTAAAATCAAGTTAAAATCAAAATAATTTATTATAACTTCTTGAATATTAATTGATTTTATTAGACTTCCTCAAGTTACCAGCTTACAATGAAGTCGAATAGTATGCTACATATTTGAGGTTACATGTCATAAAAGTTGGGTTGCTTATATCTTGCAATAGTTAATTAATAGAGATAAGTTAAATTGGATACATTGAAGTCGAATTGTATGCTACATATTCGAGCAGAAAAAAAATGTTAAGTTGATTTCTAAAGTAGAAAAACTAATACTATAATCAATACATCAAGTACACCTCTGATAAGGCCACAAGAGTCATGCAGTCCACAAGACAGACATTTTTACGTGCATTCAACTCTTAAAGATATGACAGGGAGTGGGCTTTATGCATTGTCACTTATAAGTCAACAACAACACTCACATTGCAAGTCACTAGAATAGAATTAATGGGTAAAAAGCAACTTCTTTTTTTGGAATTTTTAATTTTCAAGAAAGAGTACTCATTTGATAAATGAGGTGGAATTATAAAATATTTTGTAATTTGTACTTATTTGGTAAAAAGATAAATCATACTCTATGTCACATAGAGTACATGGTAGTAGTCGGTTTATAATAATGAAAAATAGAAGGTGTACGTGCAAGTCGGCTGGTAACAATTACGCAGTATAAACGACTTCTCAAATTGATTTATCTTTATTTCACTTAATGTGAGAATGTTTGACAAGATAATTGTTCTTAACTATTTGCTACTTTTCTTTACTTAGCTTGAATGATTTATAGACAGTTACTTCTGATGTAAATATCAACTCATGGGCCGTGCTAAGCACGGCCAAAATACCAACCTAGTATATATATAAAAAGATCAATAAAATTTTATTCTAATATAAAAAAACACTTTTTATTATTAAAATAATCTTTTTTGCTAAAGTTCTATGTATTTTTTCTTTTTTTTAAATAAATAGTGCTAAAGTTCGGATTATTTGGGTCGACTCAAAAACCAAATTCAAATTCGGTTTTCGGTTCGGTTCTAGGTTTTTTCGGTTCGGTATTCGGTTCGGTTCAGTTAAATTCTAGTTCGGTTCGGTACGGTTTTCGGGTTGACTAAATTTTTTTTAACCGAACGAACCGAATAACCCGATAACAAAACCGATCAACACCCCTGACACCTGTTACAAATTTAGTTTTTTAGAATTTGGGCACCAAAATTGGGCTAATTAGTCACTCGGACAATCTGGCCCACTATTAAATTTATTCTAAATCATTTATGATTGTTTATAACGAGATGGTAAGCTTGCGTGTTACGACAAAGCTATTTGAATATATGTGTTCTTTAAATGAGGAACTTAGTGTATACACGTTTTTATTTATACCTTTTGTATCACAAATGTTGGAAGAATGAGTCCAACAAACCTTGAAAGCTAGCGAGGAATATAGACTCAAAGGAAACACACACGTGACCCCAAAGGTTACATTGTATTTATTAATGAATGAGCAATATACAAACTAGCATCCCCCTCATCTCTATTTATAGAGATGAAGGGGTAGAAACATATCCTAAATAGAATAGGAAACA
>BQNB010113461.1:5574-21934 GCA_026074375.1 Tanacetum coccineum
CTGCACATAAAATAAGAGAATTAGACTCTCTTGGGGATCCAAGCCATTATTGACTTGGATCTACCTCGTGCATCAATGTAAGAATATTTCTTGAATGTGATTGATGCACTACTATTTTTGGCTTTCCAAACCTAGCATGTTGAGGCCTTTACAGCATTAGCCCCTTTTTCCTTTATTTTCCCTTACTACTGCTCTATCCCCAGCAGTGGTATATTTTAGCCTGGCAGTATTAACATTTGTGTTGATAATATTGTTCTTGTTTGCAAAATGTCTTTTAAAAGGACTTGAACTTTGTGAATATCCTATTTTGAAAGTATTTGTTTTAGATTTAGGATGGTTCACAATTGGTTTTGAGACAATAGTATTAACTGATCTGACAGTATTAACTGCTTTTGTATTAGCAGTATTAACTGGTCTGACAGTATTAACCGCTATACTAGCAGTACTAAGTTTCCCTGACCTAGTTAAAACTGCTTGTGGAACAAAACTTCTTTTGGGGTATGGGTGAGTCATTTTATTAGTATTTTTTTGTGATTCACCCTTCTTGAGTTGTTCCACATTGGCCTTTCAACCTTTTTATCACATACATAATGTAAATGCTCAAAACTACCACAAACATAACAAGCTTTATTTGTCATTTTAAAATCACTTCCTAGTATTTGGGACATAAGATTGTTCCAATTTCTTTGGTTCCCTCTAGGATATTGTTTGTTTTGTTTAGGAGCATCTGTTTCCCTAACAGTCTTAACAGATTCTATCTTTTCAGTGTTAGGTCTAACAGTATAATCTATCTCACTTTCATCATCAGAGTTCCAATCCTTAATGATTGGAGCACTAGTGTTGTTCATCCTAACAGCATTAGATTCAACTGTGTTGGAAACACCTTTATTTTCAACTGTTTTAGCATTACTAGGTGTAATAACAGTAGTAACCTCTAAATTTTAACTTTCAACTATTTCATCCACAAATGTTAGATCAGGTTTGCGAGGTATGAAATTTCCTATTAGAGGTGGGGGAACTGAATGATATCCCTTATCTGATCCAGATTTATCAGTTAAATTTACAAAACTTTCTACTGCAGGTGAAGCTGCAGTAGCTGCATCATATCCTAGTCCTGTTTTAAACTTGTCAATTACTTGACTTTCTAGTATGTTATTTAAAGACTTAGATGAGTTTTGAAACTTCTCTAATGTTTGTTTCAACTGGTCTCTTTTTGTTTCAGCTTTTTCCAAATTCATTTTGTATTCATTTAAGGCATTATCTCTTAGTCTAACTTCAAGTTTTAAAACATTTTTGCTCTCTTCAAACACAGCCTCATTTTTCTTATAGTGTGCTAGTCTAGCTTCTACTAATTCTAAACCTGCTTTATAAGATACTAAGTTAAATTGAGACTTTTTGTAATCATAAGACAAATTATCATATTTTTCTTTAAGAGAAGCATAAGCTTTTACACATGTTTTAGAACAAGAATCTACCTCATAATTTGAACTAGAAGAGCTTTTTGAAGATGTAAATTCCATCAATGCATGGTTTGTAAGTTGCTCTTCTTTAGCCTGGTAGATCCAATCATATCCTCCAATTCCATTTTGAGCTATCAAGGCATTCTGAGTAGGAGTTTCCACTGTAATAGTTCTTGTATTATTCTCTCTTCCTTTGTACCCCTGATTTCTTGGAAACTTACATTCTCTAGCAAAGTGTCCATGTTTATGACAGTTGAAGCATTCAACTTTTGACTTGTCAAAACTAACTCTTTGACCATTTATGTTCAGCTTCTTCCCTGTTCTCTTGATAAACCTTCTTGCTCTGATTGTAAGCATGGCCATCTCCCATTGAAGATCCATTTCTTCCAGATCATCAGGATGAAGTTGTTCTAGATCTTCTTGAGAAAGTTGAGGAGAGTTAGGTTGACTTGCAAGGAAAGCACAGATCACAGCATTACAAAGATTATCTAATCATATAGAGTTAACACCATTACCTTGAATATGAGTAGTACTAACTCCATGAGCAGTATCATCTGCTTTGTTAGTGCTTTTGGTGTTATTAGTGCTGTTAGAGACAAAGGTCACATTCTGTGTATTTTGACTTGTGCTTGATGAACCTGTAATTTCCTGTTCATATATCTTCAAGTTATTATACAAGTCATCAAGGCTGATGGTTTCAATTTCCACCTTGTTCCTCCAAATTAAGGAATGAGTCTTCCATTCAGATGGAAGACTTCTCAAGAGCTTTAGGTTCATATCTTCTTGGTTAATCACTTCACCTTGGATCTCCAACTGACTGATAAGTTTTTGTAACCTATCAAAGGTTTGATCCATTGATTCAGAACTTAATGCAGCAAAGTTCTCATATTATTGTTTGAGAAATGTCCTCTGAACCTTCTTTGACTCCTTGTTCCCTCCATATCTTTTCTATATAGCCTACATTAGTAAATTTGCATCTTGATATGAGTGAAACTTCATTTGATCTTTGTTTGGAAGAGCCATCAACAGGGTTGCTCTTGATTTCATTTCATTCCTTTTATCCTGTTTTTCCTCAACAGTGGTTGGTTCATACTCCTGTTTAACTGTTCCAACAGTTCTTCTTAGCACTTTGTTCCCATTCTTGATTACTTCCCATAGGGAGTAATCAGTCATAAGAAAATATTGTTTTATCCTCATCAGCGCAATATCATATTCCTCTATGGTCTGGGTTGAGAATAGGTAGTCTTGCAGTCAAATTGTTAGTGGTAGTTCCTACCTCCATCTTGTCACTGAAAAAATAGATCTTGGATGAATTGGTTAATTCATCTTATTCAAAGCTTCACAACAAGCTCTGATACCACTTGTTGATCCTAATGAATAGATTTTTACCTCCTTAGCTTGTAAGGTTTAGTACCCGGGATAAATCTAAAAATACTAGAAGAAACATTGGATTTGAATGATATACAACTATTCGGAAACTAGTTTTTATATCACTAAGACGTATTCTCAATGAAAATAAAAATATGTTTTGACACAAAGATATAATCAAAACAACAAGCTTCAATATATTAATACGATCACTCTGACTTAGTGATAGGGTTTACAACCTTGAAGCTATGAACTCTATGGAAAACTGAGATGGAAAACTTATATTTAACTTCACAACCTAAGATCTCCTTTTATAGACCAAGGAGTCCTTTACAAGATAACTACAAATCTTTTGAGATCTTCTATAATTCTAAACATATACATATCTTTCTATAGAATATAGAATATACACCATAAATAACTCCATGCATAATAATGTTACGCTCAGTGTCTTCAAAACCTTTAGCAGTATTAAGTCCTTCACTAGCAGTACAAACTAACACTAGCAGTACTAATATTATACTAGCAGTACTAATTCAGTTAGTACTGTTAGTTATATTCTGAGCAACACTAATCTTTGAAGATTCATTCCTAACAATCCTCCCCTAAACTTGTGATTTACATTCAAATCCTAAGTTTCTTCTCATTTAAATCTTCTATTCTACTTCTGCTGAGGATGCTTCCAAACATTCTTCTACTTTTGTACTTGTGACTTTATAAACTTGAGAAGTTCATATGCCATTGTGCTTTCATGATCAACCTCTAATCTTTTACTTAACATTCTTGATAACATTTCCTGATTAAGAGGATATTTCTTCTCAGTCATCATGTGAATAGCAATACCATTGTTCATCAATAAATTCCACATGAATCAAATAGTCTCTAGCTTATCAAATTGTATTCATGTTGATTAAGGTCTTCAAATCTCCCCAAAGCATTAAGTCATAACCTTTTGGACTTGATGTCATATACCTTGCTTTAACTAGCATGTGTAAGTCTAAAACATCCTGTATGTCCAAATCATCAAGCATCTCACTAAAGATCTTGTAATCTTAAACTTCCATCTGCCCTAAAGAATTTGATAATACATAGGGAAACGCTGTATCGAACCGAATTTCCGCCCTTATAAATAGACAACCCTAACTTAGTTTTAGGTATGCCAAGATGAATCCCTAAACCACCAAATCGACCAAAAGACGATCAGAAGAGCCTAGAAGGTCAAAAAAGAGCCTCAAGATCATACCGAAAGACTCTGTAATCATCGCACAACTGAAAACGCGTTTCCGATTGAGGTTTTCCTTATATTATTAATCGATCGTATATAAACCGTGTGTATTTTTACAATGACTATCGGCTGATACCCTTTCGGTACCAGCCATGTTTAGACGACAATTTGTTGGTTTGTTTAATCTTGATTGATTAAGATTATCATTGATTGTTGTTTATGTTTAATACAATTTATACTGTTTACGTGCTTAAGTAATGACCTATCATTCAACTTGTCCTAGTCCTACTATATATGCGCTCCAACTTCGGTGTTGTTTGGGCGTAGGCTAAGAACCGGGATAGCTCCCATATTGCAATTTAAACATCTAGAATCATAGTATTAAAAATATTGACCTAATCCTTGCCTTTATATTAGTGATCTTAGTTGAGCCATAAGGTGACCTTGGTATCAACGAGTACGTTCTTATTCCATTGGTAAGGACTCGGACAGTGGACTACTAGTATATAAAGAGATGTTAAGCAGTAAGTAGGTGAAGTCTCAATGAGCTAGGGTTTAGTAAGAGCACCATTACTTAGATCCTAAGATAGATTATAATTAACATAAGGATGCTTTATGCGGATGCGTCTAATTGTGACAGAATTAGCGTGTCTAGGTCTTTGGAAGAAGTATCGCCTATTTCTAAGAATGATATGCCCTTCGAGATAGGTCAATCATTGCACTAAATAAACAAATCTGCATTTTATTAGATTATTCATGGTTGATACCTTTTCCTTACATTAGTTCTCGATCGCTTCTCTATCAAAACCTTAGGTTAGATACACAAACCTCGTGCCAGTCTCTCATGCTGAAACCACCCTTATCATTAGTTTAGGTTTAACTTAGGTTTAACATAAATTAGATTAATTTAGTACTAACATAGATAACTAAAATACTGATAGAATTAGAAGTTAACGCTCTCGCTCTCAGTGATCGACACCCTACTTACCAGGAAACTACCACCGACCGGGTACACTGCCCGTTAAATTGTTGTTTTTAGGTTAAGTCGGCAAAATATAAATAATAAAACTTGATACATAAAATAACACCTACACAACGACACATCAAGTTTTTGGCAGCCGCTGCCGGGGAGTGAAAATTAATCTTGATTTTTATTTGATATTTTGGTTTTTAACATTAGATTAGATCTAACCTTTAGGAGTAGTATAATTTAAATTAGTGTATATTATGTATAATTTTGTATATTTGTGTATAATTACTTGTGTATTTGTTAGATTATTTGTTTGTGAATATTTAATTGTTTGCTTAAATACACTATTCTGGTCGATAACCAGATACGACGTATCTACTTCTAGCGGATACGGCGTATCCAACTCTCTGTCCAATACAGCGTATTCATTTAAGAGATTAATACGACGTATTCAGGACCATTGAATATGGCATATTCATTATCTGATACAGTAATAGTAGTTTTCTGCATTCGATCACATATAATTGTGTTTTCTTTCTTCCGAGCCTATCCTACTGATTGTTTATCCATTGTCTCAGGAAGTGCATGACAAGAAATTCTACTAGTGAACTATTTACACCTTACAAAGAACCTGAACGACAATTTCGATCATCAATAAGACATTTGAAGACATTAAGCCTTGACGAATTGAGATCACCTGGTTTCAATTTATTTTCTAAACAAGAATACTCGGAGGGAGAAGAAGAAGTTGAAGAACCAATGGTGGAAACTATGGAGCAATACATGAGCAAAACCCGAGCCGACTATGGATCAGGGGTTGTTAGGCCAAAGATCGAAGAGAAAGATAGTTTTGAACTGAAAGGCCAATTTCTCAAGGAACATAGGAGCAACATATTCAGTAGTTCAGATCATGAAGATGCGAACAAACACATCGAGAAAGTTCTTGAGATTGTGGATCTATTCCACATTCCTATTATAACTGTAGATCTAGTGATGCTTAGAGCCTTCCCTATGTCCTTAACCGGAGCTGCAAGTAGATGGCTAAGAAACAAACCAACTGGTTTGATTCTAACCTGGGAAGATTTGAAAGCTAAGTTTCTAAGCAAATACTGCCCGCCTGCTCGTACTACAAAGAAAATGGAGGAAATCAACAACTTTCAACAAGAGCCTGACGAGAACCTCTACCAAGCTTGGGAGCGATTTAAAGAACTCTTGATGAAATGTCCTTAACACTATTTAACGGAGATGCAAAAGGTGGTCTTGTTTTATAATGGATTAGATGTTCCCACTCGACAAATTCTTGATTCAAGAGGTGCCATACCATCAAACACTGCTGCTGATGCTAAAGTAGCCATCCAAGAAATGGCTGAATACTCTCAAAAATGGCACAACGGGACATCTAGAGCTAGAAGTACTAAGACTTCTGACGGACTAGCAGCTATACAAGCACAACTCAACAATCTTGGAAGAGAGATTAAGAAAGTCAATGAAAAAGTTTATGTTGCTCAAGTAGGATGCGAACAATGCAAAGGTCCCTACTACACTAAGGATTGCCCACTAAAGGAAGTAGGAAAAACCCTCGAAGAAGCTTAGTATACTCAATTTGGAGGGGGATATAGAGCAACAGCTCCAGGTTTCTACCAAAGGAACAACATGAATCCTTCATTCCAAGAATGGAGGCAATCAATGGAAGATACCTTAAGCAAATTTATGGGAGAATCGGCAAAAAGACACGAGGAAAATTCCAATCTGATCAAAGAGATTCGAGCTTCAACGGATGCTGCCATAAGGAACCAAGGAGCATCAATTAAGACATTGGAGATCCAAATCGGGCAAATGAGCAAGGTACTACAGGAAAGAGGATTTAGAAGCCTACTAAGCTCAACTGAAACAAACCCGAGGGACCAAGTTAAGTTGATTTCGACCACCATTGAAGCTGATGAAAGCTCGATACGCCGTATTAGGTCCAACCAATACGCCGTATCCACTGGATAGAACAGTACACTATCATTCAAGTCAAGACAAACGATGATCCCTTTTCTAAGTCGTTTGGATAATCATTCATGTGAATAAAAAGAGGGGAACTATGGACCAAAATTCACGGAAGCTTATAGAGCTTCAAATATTTATGACACCATACCCAGAAAAGAAAAAGACCCAGGAAGTTTCACTCTACCCTGCTATATTAATGATGTTTGCTTTGATAATGCCCTTGTTGACATAGGAGCTAGCGTAAGTGTGATGCCTTTATTGACCTACATTAACTTAGGTATAGGCGAATTAACTTACACTAAGTTGACAGTGGAATTGGCAGATAGAATAGTAAAGTATCCAAAAGGAATAGCTGAGAACGTACTAGTAGGAATTGGTAAATTTACTTTCCCAGTAGACTTTATAATTCTTGATATGCCTAAGGATGTTAAAGTTCCCTTGATCCTTAGAAGACCATTTTTGTCTACCACCCATAAGATTGATGTATACAAAAGGAAGATTACTTTAAGAGTTGGGGAAGAAAGGATTATTTTTAAAAGTGTTAAACCTGCTAGAAGTTTAATTAAGAGGGTCTATATGTTAAGCTTAAGAGAAAGAATGGAACTTGATCTAGAAGCTAGGTTGATAGGAGAAACTTTGGTGTTGAATAGATCATTAGACCCTATTTCGGGAGATTACATTGAATTAAACGATCTTAATGTACCAATCGAGCTTAGGAGAGATCAAGTCGATGATTTAATGCCCACCATTGAGGAAAGAGGTAATTGAGGAATTTAGAGCTAGGATTGATACTAGAATGATTAATGAAATCTTTGGATATCCTAGTGATCATGATCACGATAAGAAAATTCATATGGATTATTCCTACAACTTGAAATTTTCATGCATGATAGGTTTCGAATTCGTACACGCTAATTTTTTCCATGTCTTGTACGTGAACGTGATGCCTAGGAAGTTTCACAACTCTATAATGAAAGATAAGATGGAGTACAAGGGAAATAATGTAGTTGGAGCCTTAATGAACGTACCTATCTTCATTGGAACTTTTTCTGTAACCACTGATTTTCCAGTTTTAGAGGATATGGATGATTATCATGATAAAGAAATGGGCTATGTTATTTTTGGCGAACCGTTTTTGAATGAAGTTAGAATTAATGCTAGACGGTTCGATGGAATGATTACCATTTATAATGGTGACGAGGAAGCAACTTACCAAATGGTGCGATCGCATCCAAGGTTTAAATGCCACACTAATGTATAATGCAACATGATCCCATCGTTACTAAAAGTAAGTGATGAGGATATGAAGAATGGAGTCTCGCATGCATATCAAAAGCTTAAAGGGTTCTACAAAGGAGTTTTGAAGTTGGGACCCGATTACATACGGAATGTGAAGACAGAAGAATGGCTCACATGCGGGCAAATCACCGTGCATGAGCTGGAATGGTGAAAGAAAAGCTGAAGACAAGTCTAACTTAAAGACTTTTCTGTAAATAAAAGTGCTTCCTGGGAGACAATTTGAAATGTTATTTAATTTTGTTATCGAGTCTATCTTCCCAGACATCAATACGGCGTATCGGCTCCATACCATCAATCTTTACTTTTTATGCACTTTAAAAACATTATTGTTAGTTCTGTCAATACGGCGTATTCATTAACATGATACGGCGTATCCACAAACTAACCCGTATTTAAGTTTTTGTTTAATTTAGTTTAAATTAACCGTAGATACCAAGATAGGAGTGCATAGTTTCCTATATTTTATACAGGACCTCGTGGAATAAAAATCGACGGATGTTGGTGGAGAATCTACAAAATCAGAAGATACTGAAGTGTTGGAGTCTTGAAACTTCAAGACGACTGTTCAACACGAATTCTTGCTCAATAAAGTTACATGGAGAATCACTACCGAGCAAATATCAGGGGAGTTTCTCATTCTAATTCTTTTTAATTCCCGTATTCAATG
Source organism: Tanacetum coccineum (assembly GCA_026074375.1). Taxonomy (NCBI): domain Eukaryota; kingdom Viridiplantae; phylum Streptophyta; class Magnoliopsida; order Asterales; family Asteraceae; genus Tanacetum; species Tanacetum coccineum. The sequence goes on from BQNB010113461.1 coordinate 14,556, forward strand.
TTTTATTTAAACAACAAGGGCGTTGTATATTTCTAGTGGGGGGATGGAATTAGAATGTTTACTTGTCCTAAATTTTCATGCAAAAACACTAAAATGCTTAAGTTATGCTTAAATTTAAAAAAAATTCAAGCATACTTTTGTAAAAATTACATGTTACATAACCTGCACACAATAACCCGTAATAGATATTGTAAGGATTTAACCTATCCGTTTCCAAGTTTCTACCCAAATTCCACAAAATATGAGTGTGCCGGTGATGTAGTAGACTTTAAAACTTGGCTTGGTATATCACTCAAGACCACAATGATGAGTATTATGGATTTAATTGGAGTAACTTGTTTATACTGGTAAATTTTTTGGATTACACCCAAAAAGCCTATCCATGTTGTTTATTAACTAACTACACCAGTTAGTTAACCTCCTGTTTAAACCCTTTTTCACTCTCGCCTTTAGAGTGAAGATCTACTAAAACAACCCGTAGAGCCAATCCTTTAGGAATTACACCAACTAAATTTGTTTCGTTACACCTTTACACCTTAACCTACCCTATTAGATTATGTTTAATTTACAGTTGCTAGTTGCTTAAAGTGTAGAGTATGTATTTCCCGAGTCTTGTGTCATTTTCTATCTTTGGTGCGATTGGGAATTTGCACAATGCAAATGGGAATGTATAAAGTAGTCGTAGCTCACGTATTTTTGCTACCGTCACAATTAATGGTGAATCCGAAGAATGAAGAACTGCCGAAGGAATTATCCGGAATTATTATGATCATGAAGATGGTGAAATTACTCCGAGTTTCATAGTTATTGGTATTAAAAAATATATATATTTGATAAAAAAAGAGAAGGAAAGTTTTGAAGAAAATCGTTTCGCCAGAGGATTACCGAAGGAATTACATGAAGGATCGATTATTTGTTGACACGTTCAGAAGAATCAACGATGTAGAGTATTGTATAAAGTGGAGGATATCGCCACTTGCCTTGTAGAGTATGTAAAGTTATGGGATGATTGGGAAGTTGACCGTTATGGGAATGCCAACTTAGGTTGTTGTTTTTGATCTATGATCAAGACGTCTGTAAATAGTGTAGATCCCACTAGAACTGATCTTTCTCTCCTTAGCTTGTATATAAGGTTTAGTATCCTTGGATAAATCCAAAGGTACTAAGTGTGAAGCTTTGTGTATATGATATAAACTATGCGGAATCTAGTTTATACCACTAAGAAGAATACCAATGAAACAGTGATAATGATGTAGTAGGAAGAACAATATAACCAACAAGCTTCAATATTATTAAGATTAATAATACGAGTACTCTGACTTGGTACTATGAATATGAAATGCTGTGTAGGTATGTGTATGATAATGAGATGAATGAGATCATAAACTAGTTGCCCTAGGATCTCCTTTTATACACTAAGGAGTCCTAATGGGTTTACAATACTTTCCTAAGAATTTAGTCAAATATATTAAATATAATGACTAAATATTAAATACTTTCCTAAGTATTTAGTCAAATTCTCAATCAGCATTAATCTCTTCAATCATCATTAATCTTCAGTCTTCTGTTTGACTAATCATCATTAACTTTAGTCAATTAGCATTAAGTTATGCCTAACAGCATTAACTTGTTCACCAGCAGCAGTATTCTTGAATCAGCAGCATTAACTTATACACTAGCAGTACTAACTCTGAAGTGTTTAATTCCCAACAATCCTCCCCTAAACTTGTGATTTACCTCCAAATCATCAAGTTTCTTGAATTAAACCTTCATTGGGATTCTTAGAGGATTCTTCCAAACACTTCATCTTTTTGGTCTTTCTGCTTTTGCTGCACTCTTGCCTGGATTCTTCTTTTTCTTTGCTGCACTCTTGCCTCCCCTGAGCCTGTGCATCCATCTTAACAAAATTGATCTTCATAAATATGAGCATTTTTCATATCCTCCCCTGTTTGGAAGGATCCTCCAAATCATCTTCTTATGGGAACCCAAGCCATCACAGACTTGAATCTTCCTTGTGCATCAATGTAATCTAATCTTTTCAGAGTAACTGATGCACTGATGTTTTTGGATACATGATCTACCACTCTGTTCTTTGGCATCCAGACCCAACATGCTGATGCTTTAATAGCATTAAATGCAGCCTTTGGCTTAGCAGCATTAACTGGTCTCATCCCAGTTTTCATTAAGACTACTTTTGGAACAAAGTTTCTTTTTGGATGAGGGTAAGACATTCTATGAGAATTATGATGATCTACCCTTCTAGCATTGTTCCATATAGGTTTTTGTACCTGTTTTTGATCATTAACATGTCTCTTGTGTTTACAAGTATATTGCAGGTGTTCAAAACTTCCACATACATAGCAAGCTTTCTTGATCATCACAAAGTTACTCCCTAGTTGTTGGGATTTGAGATTATTCCAATTCCTTTGATTCCCTCTAGGTTTTTGTAATCTATACATCTTTGCATATTTAACTGGTTTCCTAACAGGTTTTTCTTGTTGTTTAGATTTAACAACATTAACTTTAGGTATAGTAGGAACAACAGTTTTCTTTTCTACCATAACAGGAGACTCATCTTGTTCCTCATCATCTGACACCCATTCCTTAATAATTAGGGCATCTGGTGTTTTCTTAATCTCTACAGAGGAATTCTCAGATACAATCTTATCTACCTTTACACCATAGCCTACAAATTCAGGCTCTTTAAACTGCTCAATGCCAGAGTGAGACAAATCAATGATAGGAGGTGCAAATAGGCCCGTAAGTGGTGGTGGAACACCATTGTATCCTAGACCCTTCTTATTGTTATCAGATATTTGATTTGCAATCAATTGTTCCGGACTTTTAGAGGCATTTTCAAAGTTGTCAAATTTAAACTGATTTTCCTCTTTTTCTTTCTTAAGTCTTTCTACCTGTTTCTCAAGACCATTAATATTTGATTCATTATATGAAGCATCTCTTTTAAGAACAGCAATCTGATCTCTAAGCATACTTTCATTTTTCTTATAAAAGCCAGTCGTTCTTGTAACATCCGAGAATTTTCGAATTTTTAAGATAACTATTTTACCCCTTTGACTTTTAGGTCTGGCTTGACTTACAAGAACGACCATCTAAATCACGTTTTCACGGCTCGGACCCTAAAGTAATTCTATGTGAAACGACATTCCTGACAACTTTTCAGTTTTGCCCGAGACCTGGAAACGAGCCGAAAAGGGCTAAAACAGCACCGCAAACATTTTTCGAACATTACACAACGCGGACACACAAAAACAATTAAATTTGTTTTTAATTATCAGTATTTATTTAATAAAAATATTAAATAAATTAGCCATCATTTTAATTAAAAGCGTTGCGGATAACGCGAATACTCGAGTTGAAATCTAATTTTATTTCGAACAAGACGAAACCGGTTCACAAAAATGAATAACAGATATTTTATTAAATGTTATAAAATATTTATGAAACATTATCAAGTAAATACTCATTTTTATCAGAAAAATGATTTAGGAAACAATGGCGCAAGTTTCGTATTTTGAAACATTCGTTAAGTCACTCAAACGAGTCCCGAACCCATATTTTGTAAAAGTTCTCAACAATTACACTTTTGGTCCCTGGGATAATAATTCAAAATTTACCCTAAACTATTTAACACTTGACACTAATTTTTAAAGTTTTATATATATATAAAACTTATATATTTTTTTCATTTCATCTCAAAAATATACACACACACAACTTTATAACTCTCTCCCCTCCATAAATTCCGGCGAGCTTCTGCCGCCGCCGCCGCCGTCGCGCCACCGCCGGAAAAGTTTTCCGGCGGGATTTTTCCGGCGAGCTCCAACATTCCTTCTCGTCGATGGATATACCCGATCCTCATGGGCACGCGCCGTCTTTCTCCTCCGACTGCCTCCCCACCGACGCCACCATAACACCACCACCTCCACCATCATCATCACCTCGTCATCATCATCCTCATCATACCATCATCGTCACCACTCCATCTCTGCTGTCACCACCACAGCCACCATAAGGTGCGTGTGGTTTATTTAAAAACCAAATGGGGTGCGTTGGGTTGGCTGCTCCACAAACAAGGGTGCGTGTTGGTTTTGGTTTTGCACCGCAAGGGTGCGTTGGTTTTGTGGGTTGCACCAGTGTAGGATGCGTTTGTTTAGGGGTGTTCCTTTTGGCTGTTTCGGGACAGCCGGGTCCGAGTATAGCACCATGCAAGGGTGCGTTTGGTTGTAACAGCCAACATCAACGGGTGCATTTGGCTGTTATAAATACGAAAGGCTGCGTTTGATTTTGATGTTATTAACACTCAAATAGGGTGCGTTGGTTTTAATGATAACATCAAGGGGGTGTTTGTTGGTTTGATGAAAAGATGCCACAAAGGGCGTGGTTGTTTCGGTTGCAGCCACCACCCAAGGGGGGGTGTTTGTTTCGACGGTTAGCAGCCAAGAGCCGGGGGGAGTTATGGTTGGCTGTCGAGCACAGCCAGCAGCCAAGGATGTATGGTTTGGCTGTCAAACAGCCGGGGCAGTCGAGGGTTTTGTCAGGCTCGACAGTCCAACATAAATGTGGGGCGTTGGGGTTTGTATATAAACAAAGGGGTACTTGCTTTATATCCTAGTAGGGTGCGAGTGATTGTTAAAATAACGACAGGGTGTGGTTGAGTTAGGGAACTGTGGACATGCCGTGATGGTTTGGTTTATAACCGTGAGGGGTGTTTGTTTGATATGTTTACAGCCGAGAAAAGGGCGTGTTTGGTTTGTTTGGTTTAACAGCCGGGGGCTGTTGGGTGTTGGCTGCGAAACAGCCACTGGCTGCGTTTGGGTTCGTTTAGGGATTAGGGGCGTTTGGGTTTGTTTATGGATTAGGGGCGTTTGGTTTTGTTTATGGATTAGGGGCGTTTGGTTTTGTTTATGGATTAGGGCCCGTTTGGTATAGTGGCAGCCAAACGGGGGTGTTTGGTTCGGATTAAGCATAACTAGAGCGCGTTTGTTTCGCGGGTCAGTCGACTAGGGTGCGTTGGGTGTATAGCAATTAGGGGTGTTGTTTTGAGTTTCGGGTCAGCCGTACATGGGTGTGTTTGGTAGTTGTATAGCACCAAGGGGTGTTTGTTTGTGGGTTTGGCACCAGTTAAGGTGCGTTTGGTTTATGGCAGCCCACAAGGGGCGTTTGGATATGGGTTTAACAACCCAGGGGGGGTTGTTTGGTTTGGGTGGTCTCGCGAATTAGGGGGCGTTCGGTTGGATAATGGTACAAAAGGAGGGGTATGGTTTAAGCGAGAGTCATGACGGACGTGTTTGGTTTAGCAAAACGACGAGGAAACAACGAGGGTTTGTTTGATTTTATATAAAAAGAGTTCGTTTGAAACGACTAATAAAAATCAACTTTAGGTTTTAATAAATATTAAAACCGGATAAATATTTATTGGTGGTTTTAATCGGTTAAATAAATATAATATTTATCAATTGGTTTAAGTTAGATATAATGATATATATGTATATGTCATATCTAGAAAACGAACGATTGCAACTTGGTTAAGGGAAAACGTTGAGCTTGGCGAAAATGGAAAACATTATACAACCGAAAATGTCATGACGAAATATATATGTTCAGTAATGTATTACTAAAACTTATATTATTTTAGAAACCGATAAAGAGACTAAAGTTATATTTTAAAAGATATTAAAATATAACTATACAATAACCTGACAACGGACGAAAACTATATTTTTACATTAAGACGACTGTTTTAGATACGACTTGTCAAAGAAACGAAACATAATTTATAAAATATTAATTTATATTTTATAATGGTTATGAACGGTTACAAACATCGGTTGTTTAATTTATAACATTAAGACATTTGTCTGCTTTTATTCAAAGTCTGTTACCAATTGAATTGCTGTCGAAATAATTGGGTTTAATTATTTATTCACACATTTTATATAATACTTGCAAATTATTATATACTTTTCATAAATCTTCGGGTTGATCGTTTTTATGATATAATTCACGGTAAGAATTATATAAGGGTTATTTTTCATATGTAATATATAAAGTATATATATTACACACTTTGGGAATATTCTAAATTTATTTATTTAACCAACCACCAAACCATTACAATGTTAAATCTAAATCTTTATCAACGCGTCGCGTTGACATAACAATTCACCGGGAAACCCAAACACATTATCCTAGGCTAGTGGGACTTAGCCGTTAAGTTAAGCTGCATCTTCACGGTCAGGCAGCTTCGTCTTCCGTTCGTATTGTGCATATTAGATGCCTATCTGTCAATCATTCTTCATCATCAAAGTGCAATGTGAGTTCATATCCCCACGTTTTACATGTTTTACATATAATTTGGGAGATAACATGCTTTTTACAAATCAATTATGGTGTTTGATTTAAACTCGTTACGTGCTCATTTCCAACTCGTCTGCAAACATGTTTACAAACGCATTTTACATGGTTGAATTACCTGTTTGGTTTTACCATACTCATTTTATCATATCTCGCGAGGAGATATAATACTGGGGTACTTTTTGAACGAAAAATGCATTCTATAACATTTATGATTTATGGATTAAGCTTAGGTTTCATGAACTGTAAATTCACTTGGAGGTGAGCGCAATGTTATAAGATAGATCTATTGGGATTGACAATCCCCGTACGGGTGACTAGCTATCACCGGAAACGAAATGTTATACCATTTCGGATTACGATTGATTGGCGCCTGCGGGGCCAACAATCACATATACATATTATTGCCCGGGTGTTCTTGGATTAATTCAATGCTGAGGGTGTCCAAGTGGGGACATCCGGTGTAGGCACACGTCAAGTAATTCAATGCTGAGGGTGTCCAGGTGGGGACATCCGGTGTAGGCACACGTCAAGTAATTCAGTGCTGAGGGTGTCCAGGTGGGGACATCCGTTGTAAGCACATGGCCATTGTTTATGTTAGCGACTTAGTTTCATGAATTTAAAGTAATGGTAATCATGGTTTTATACACACTTGAATAAAGTGGAAATACATATTTTGGATATTTGTAATCCAACTTTGACACGTACATTTTGAGACTATTTGGGGATAGAAATGGTCTTGCATATTTTACAGCTAATTGATTTCTACAAATCATACATACATTTTGGAAGGGCGTTTAAGGATTTAAATGGTCACACAATTATTTTATGATACTGTAGGGAGACTGTAGGAACCCGATTAATACTTCACTTCATAACACGAAACACGAATCAAGAAAAGAGAGAGAGAGAGAGACGAAAATGAGAGAGAGAGATGAGAGAGAGTTGAGAGAAAAAGAAATTTTTTTTAGATATTATGAAAAAGATTAGATATTTTCTAAAAT
>BQNB010113462.1:0-21934 GCA_026074375.1 Tanacetum coccineum
TATGTTTGACATTTTATTGTTGGATAATGAAAGTGAGTGATGGTTGTTACCTGCAAATTAGAAGAATTATAGGCACCCAAACGTCCCATGAGATACCATGACTGAATAACCTGTGACATAAATATAGATAAGCCATATATTAGAAGCAATATATTATGAAATATGGAGTGGGGGAGTGGGATTGAAGAATATACGGTGCCAATGAGGTCAACATCTGGATCAGAAGGTGGTTCTTATAGTTTGAACCATATATTGGAACCAACAGGACTGAAGCTGTAAATCACAACATATATTTGAGTTGTTAAATGAAGACGGAAATATAGGAAATAGAAGAAAGAGAAACGGTAACTCACTCTCGAAAGGTGACCTTAAAAGCAACAACAGATCCTGTTTTGGGCTTGTGAAAGTCTCTCCCCTTCTTGCGTATCCTATCTTCAACCTGTAGAATGTTTCAAACAAAACCATTAATGAAAAGTGTAGTCGTCTAAGTATTCAAGAGACAGAAGAAAGTTCATCCTAATGTTTATGGAATACTACACAAGAAACCACCCGCACAGCCGCACAGGGTGGTCATTGGGACTAAAAGTAAGAAACATAAAGCAATTAAGAAGAACAATTGAAGGGAAAAATCCATGTGTAGTGGGACAGTCGGAACTCGGAATTGTCAAGTATTATGGAAACATGAATGGTGCAAAAGTATGATCAAGTGAAACAAGTTACCTTGAGTCTCATCTGGTCGGGGTTGCCAATGGTATCACCCAAAACATTTCTTAGTTCCACATTATTACTGTAGTAAATAATGTAGCAAATAATTATTATTATTTAACAATCAAATTATTACTGTAGTAAATAATAATTAAAATGAAATAAATTGTAATAAGTAAGTAATAGATACTTGGCCCAGGAAGGATAGTTATGAAGGCGGTCGAATTCTCGTTTCCGTTTCTCTTCTCTAACTTTTAACAACCTCCTTCCTCTTGCCGTCGTACCTGAACCCCTGCTGATGTTGACGTCATCACCGCTACTTTTAACTACTACTCTTGTTGCTTTAATAATTGTAGAAATACTAAATGCACTACTACTAAACATTCTCAAATCAAATGAATTGGATAGGGTTCTTCTTCTCTTGGGGTTTATTATTTAATTTATTTGCTTAATTTTGTTGTATAATTACTATTTGTTTATAATGTTTTCATATGTTTTCTCGTACTTTGTATTAATAGAGGTTGTTATATCCGAATTTGTCATACTTTTTTGTGTTTTCTCATTGGTATGAGTTTTATGTGTTTGCGAGGCTGGTTGGGAAGGGCAAGTGGGTTCTCCGTGCTAGTGATGTCCGTTATTAAGTCGCACATCAGTACATAGGTGGGATAGGTTGTCTATGTGGAGAGGTATATATTGGATTTATTCATATTTGTGTTTTAATTATTTTGAACTGTATTTGATTCAAGTATTGATATTTTTAGGACAGATATAGGTAAAGGAATTAGTGTAGGAGATGAACTAGGTTCCGTGAAGAAAACTAAAAGTCAAACTAACTGTCGAGTCTCATTACAACACTGAGTTATGATGTCTTCAATATTCTTGTGGGGATGGACCTTTAGAACCCATCTGCTGGAATTCGAAACATGAAAATGCAACCAAATCAAACTGTAGCTACACCGATGCAGGCTGATCAGTGGGTTCAGGTAAAATGACCAACAACGGCCGTTAATAAAACACACCGTCCAAATACCCGCCTTTTTTTGTGTTTCCCTCATTGTGAATATGAGTATTTATATAAATTTGTTTGCGATGCAAGTTTTTGGAAGGTCCAAGTTGGAACTAAACCACGCACACGTGCTCTAGATGGAGCCGTTATTAAGGGGGGGTGTAGATCTCAAGAAAAGCAACCGTTCACAGTGGGGCACAGTATGTCCTATGTAGTATGCTCTGATCAAACACAAAAGATTCGAAGACAACCACAAATTTATAAAAAAACCAACAAAATCCCAAGTACAATTAGTCAAAGGCCCTACAACCAAACAAAAACTATAGATGTTTAGCTTCAACGTCATCAACTTACACAAGCCGAAACAACTCTATTACTTAGTTTATTACGCATCCCACTTAACCAACCGGAGACGAAACACTACAATACACAACTATCAACCTAAAAAAAACCTTGATCATGAAAACTTCCATCCTGTTAAAAACAACATTGAGTTCAGAAAGCAAGTTCAACTTCAAAAATCAATAGTGGTATCATGAGTGGTTATTTACATCAATAATCATAGAGGTGATGATGTGTGAATACCTTTGGAGGAAAAACCAAGGAATTGTTGAAAAAACCCTCTGCTTGCATTCGAAAAACATGAAAATGAATCAAGCAAGACTAAATAAAATCAAACTGAATCTATAGCATAGCTACAAAAAGTAAAGCTAACAGACAAAAAAGAACTACTCTAACAACTAACAGACACAACAAAAACAAACATACAGAAAAAAAAAAAAAGAAACCCCACATCACCTCCCAACCCTCTCACCCCAAACACCCCGCACCAAACACCTACAACAGAACACACCAATACAACACGCAAGCAACGAGACTCTATAGCATGCGGCTCAAAACACCATAACAGGAAATACCACAAACAACACAAAGCAAGCTACGACCACCTACAAAAAAGCTACAACACAACCTAGGCTACACCGATGTGCATGCCACAACGGTCAACAAGAGCAAACAGCAAAAAGCACACCGATGCAAGACAAACCACAACAAAAAAGCCAAACAAGAAATGAATAGTTCGACTAGATGTTTCGTCGATAGGTGTTTATCTGGTTTAAGGGGGGTTGTATTACCTAGTGGATAAAGTTGTATAAGCTGGGACCACTCCAGGATCCAATGACAACAACCATAACAATAATAACTATAACAAACGGTGATGGGATGCAGAGAGTGAAGACATTTCGAGAAACAATATCCCCAGAATAAAGTTCAATAAATGGGAGGAGCTCGCGGGAGAGCTTATGCTATATGTAGTGGAATATTGTACTCAGTCTGTTAGTTCGAGATTGAACCAAATCCATTAGCTCAAGAGTGTAACAAGTCTGTTAGCTCAACAAATAGTTCATGATTGTAAGGATTCGTAATGGAAAAAGTAATAACTTAAGAATGCGATCCGGTAGTTCAAGCGAGGCCTTAAGATTCTGTTGGGTGGTAAGACACGATTGTGTCTCTAGACCTTTTTAACGGATTTCGGTGATTATCGGGTTCGATTTCATACTCGTTTCATATTAGATACCATTAAGCCCACTCATTTATAATTCATTATTTGCATAAAGAAGCGTCCCAATTTATGTAAATAATGAATTGCTAAACTTATGGTTCGGTGATTTACAATTTGTTTATTTAAATGAAGAGGCGTCCCAATCATTTCAAATAAAGAGATTATAAATCATCATACTTAATAATTTCCGATGCAATATGCGTACTCACATAACCTTCAAGGTGGTGGTTAACATGACGATGCATATTCTTAAATGAGTATAGGACGAGTGATTTATAACTCCTCTTCGGAGACGGAAAGTAAACAATCAGGGGAAATCGTCATCGTGTTCAAAATAGTTGATGAGTACTCGGTTAGAGTAAATAAGATAAATGTCTCTATGAACGAGTCAACATAGCAATTATCATATCAATCCTCCTATTACAAGTCCTGCCCATACAAGACTTATAATACTTAGATTCATACATAATCCCATGTAAACAAAACTATGACGGGTTTTGTTAACATAGCAATTTTCATATCAATCCTCATATTACAAGTCCCGCCCATACAAGATTTGTAATACTTAGATTCATACATAATTCCATGTAAACAAAATTATGACGGTTTTCATGTAATACGATATTGTATAAAGTTATGGAAAAATATTCTTAGAGACCATTGTTTAACTTACAATGTCTGAGAACGAAGTGAGACCATTGTGCAACTCACAATGTCTAAAGAAATGTTCTGGTATTTATATAAATAACTCTTATATAAATAAATGTACGATATACGCAGAGGGATGCAATCATATATATTATCTATATGTACGTCATGTAAGCACTTAATGTAACAAGTAATGTGAGGAAGTAAGCAAGTAGTATGTATGCGCTTCGAAAATGTTTAATGTGATGCAATGTTTGTGAAACGGTTTGTGAAACGGTTATAGTCTAGGGTAAAATATGCAACCTAGTTCTCTATAACCAGTGCTTCGATACCAATCTGTAACACCTCCAAAAATGTGTCGCAGGAAAAATATGTCCGGGGGTGTTACTTTATAATACAACAGCACAAGATACAAGAGAACGACATCTAAATGTGTCATTTGAAAAGTAATCTCGTTGATTTCTTTGAAATGGATATAACATTTGTCCCATAATTGCATCACAATGAAAAGCTTGAAAACAACACAACGAGATTTGATCATTTGTATGTAAGTAGTAATCCATGAATGAAATCTTATCAAATTTAGACTCCAGTGCACATCAAATAATTCAAGCATCTAATTCACCTGAGAAAAACATGCTTAAAAGGGTCAACATAAAGTTGGTGAGTTCATAGGTTTGTTTAAGTATTAATGTTGCAACAAAGATTTGCAAAGTGTGTATGACCATTTCAATCTTTATAATAGTCACCCAAATGTATGTATGAACGTTAAATCAAAGATGTGTATGACTATTGTATCCCATACGATAGTCACGAAAAGTTATGTATAGTTGGACCACCATTGTTTAAAGTATGGATTGCCACTTTATTCAAGGCAACGTAAATATTCATGTATGTATAAAACAATGACTACGATTACTCTAAGTCCATGAAACCGATACATTATGTACCTATCGTAGGTGTCCCCTCCAAGAAAACTCGAGCAGTAATGAAAACCATATATACCCATCACAGGTATCCCCACCAAGAACACCCAGGCAGTAATGAATATGTACCCCTTGCAGGTGTCCCCTCCAAGAACACTCGAGCAGTAATGAATATGTACCCCTCGCAGGTGTCCCCTCCAATAACACCCGGGCAGTAATGAATATGTACCCCTCGTAGGTGTCCCCTCCAAGAACAGCCAAGCATTTACTTGTAGTTATCAATTCAATCCGCTTAAGCTAATCCGTAATCATTTCAAAAGTAATTGTATCCATGAAAAAGCAAGCAATGTGTTTCGTACCTAAATAAGTAATTGAGTATTGTATCTCATCGCGAGATATATAAATGAGAATGTAAACCAATTTGTAATCAACCATGTAAATGCATTTGTAAACAAGCATGTTCTCACCCAAAAAATATATGTAAAACAAATATAACGTGGGGCTATAAACTCATCTCAAAGTTGCGGAACAATCGGCATAAATGCACATATTAAGCACAACACAAACAGAAACCGAAATGGCTCGACCAAGAAGTTGTGGTTTATCTTAACGGCTATGATCCACTAGCCTAGGAGAATGTATTTGGGTATCCCGATGGATAGTTACATCAACGTAACACGTTGGTAAAAGAGTTAGATTTCAAGTTGAAATAGTTTGGTGGTTGGTTAAATAAAATAAATCGAAAATTAGACACAAAGTATGTAATATATTCCGTATATATTACAAATGAAAAATAAACAAGTATATAATTCATACCGTGAATTATATAACAAAGAAGCCAATCAAATAAATAATCGAGGTATATAATACCTTGCAAGTATTTTATAAGAAATGTGAGAAAAGAATTAAAACAAAATGATTCGACATGTGTTCGGAAATCACCAAACAAATTAACAAAGATTTCTTGCATATAAGTAAACACACGTTTTAAAGTTACAAATTATGTAAACGATGTTTGTAAAGTGTTTCCAAAATAGTTACCTCATTTGTAAATGTATAGTTCTCGTTTGTTTGTCGGGTTATTGTATAATTACAAATAAATAATCCTAAGACTATAACTTAATCCTCTTTATCGGGTTTCCAAATATAATAAAAGTTTTAAACGAAAAATATTATGTATAGAAATTTATAGAAATTTCGGCATGACTTATTTGTTTATACAACGTTTTCCATTTTCACAAAATTCAATATTTTCCCCTTTAATCAATAAGTATTGCAAAATCTCTGCGTTTTTCAAAATATTTATATTTAGATGAGATTGAATAAGGACATAATAAATAAACCAAACACGCCATAGTGGCTGCTATCCCTAACGCACCCTTACGGGTCGTTGACCATCAAAACAAACACCTTATGTGGGTTATAAAACGCAGATCCAAACGCACCCTATATTTATTCAACCATTAACTACCATTTAATCCGGTTTTTATATTTTACCAAAACTTGTAACATGTTTTATTAGCCGATTTATATTAACCCAAACGCACCCTTATTGGTTTTTCTGCTAACCCAAACACACCTTTACGATGTTTCTGCTCACCCAAACACACCCTTATTGCGTCTCTCTGTTAACCTAAACGCGCCCCTTGCTGTTAAACAGCCAACCAAACGCACCCTATGTGGTCGCTTTAACAACCAAACACACCCTACTCGTTGAAAACCCAGATCCAAACGCACCCTAGTTGTTACACAGCCAACCAAACGCACCCTTTAGGCTGAAAAACCAAACGAACCCTTGTGGGTCATGTAAAAAACCCAACACATCCTACATGGTTCGTAACTACAAACCGAACGCACCCTTGTGGCGTGTCTTCAACCGAACGCACCCTTGTGGGTTATTTCTTTTAAAACCAAATGCACCCTTGTGCCGTGAAACCCAACACACCCTTGGCTGTTGTTACATAAACCAAACGCACCCTTATGGTGGCTGGGTAGAGGTGGTAGTGCGTGGTGTGAGGGTGGTGATGATGGTGCGATGATGATGAAGACGGTGGGTCGGTGGTGGTGTTGGCTGAGTGGTGATGATGGTGAAGTCGGATGTGGTGGCGATGGTGTAGTGGGTGACGGGGTGGCTGCGGTGTAGTGGCAGCTGCTGCTGCCGTAGTAGATGGTGATGGTAGGATGGTTGCCGTGGGGTGATGATGATGTTGTTGGTGGCCGGAATCTCGCCGGAGGTGGACGAAGCGGCGCCAAAAAATGGGAGGATGTATGTGTAGTGGCTAGGTTATAATGATAACCCTAAATGGGTTCTTGTATATATTGAAAACTTTTTAAAAAAAAAGTGACAAAAGTATAATAGTGTAGGGAGTTTCGTGTAAATATAACTACAGGGACCAAAAATGTGAATTTTGTTAAATAATGGTTCGAGACTCATTTGAGCCACTTAACGGATGATTCAAAACACGAAACTTGCGCCATTGCGCTCCAAATGATTTTCCCCACAAAAATGAGTATTGACATGACTAGTTTTCATAAACGTTTTATAAAATTTATTTAAAATGTTTATTATTTATTTGTGTTATCCCAAAAGCTTAATCCATTTCACAACAATAAGCTATACCAATAAGCAAAATAGTAGAAAGATAGAAAGAAAAGTTGGAAGATTTATTAGAGAGAAACTAGAGATGGAAGATTACACACACACACAAATTATGCAAATGGTAACCAACACCCTCTCCATGTGTGGAGAGGGTTCTATTTATACCCTTGAGCCATGAGTGGCATGTGGGCTTTCTAACTTGGGCCGGGCTTGGCTTTTCTTGGGCTTTGAGCCCGAAACATGGACAATATTAGATTACAATCCAAGCCCGTTAAACCCGACTAGCCTATTACAATACAAGACCAATTACGACTAATAAGACCGATAACATTCTTGTTCGACTTATATAAAATTAAGGCTAACAATCTCCCCCAATGTTGAGGTCTCTTTCTTCAAACTCCTCCGTACCACCGATGACGTTGAAGATGTGACTTTTGACGTTTATGCTTTGCCTTGTTTTGGTCTTGTCTTGCTTGTAATGGCTTTGTTCATTCATGCTTTGTGATCTTGATCTTGAGCCTTTATCTTTTGACTTTGAGCTCTTGAGATCGTTATCTTGCATCATCTCCTTGACTTGAATCATCTTGATTTGACTTTCTTGATCAACTTGTGCTCTTGACCAACATGCTCATACTTGTTACATTCTTGTTTGACATATGTGATTTGTCATATATGATTATAAGTCTAACATCTCCCTAATTGATGATTCTTTTTTTGACTTGAGGCTCTTTGATAGTGGGGAAGAAGATTAGAATCAACTATCTTGATGTTGATAACGATTGGACTTGAAAAGCTTGAGTATGAGCATGTGTTTATGAATTGACTTCGTTGGAATGAGGCTGCAACAACATCTTAAACCTGTAAATAAGACAGTTAGAAATTAAAAAGATGAACATGGCTTTGTCATTCATCTTGAGTTCGGTTGCATCAACCTCCGATTTCCCGTTTTTATTGTATAAATAACTATACCTGTGATCAGGTAGATTCAAAGATCTCTTGACAGGGTTTCCAGGCTCAAAGAGTAGGATCTTCTAACACAGATGTATTAGATTTACCTGCTGTTTGCTAGTTTTCTTTTCAATTTTTTAAACCGGGGAACGTCTCAAAAGCAGACAACACGGTTAGAGTGAATCAGATAGTTACTATTTTCTGATTAAAGGTCGTTCTATCATTATACTGGACCAAAATCGATATCCAGTTAGTCACAAGCTTGTTTCATATAGAATCTTGCAAGTACACCTTACCAAGAGCTTGTTTGATGTTGGCTCAAGCAGGATTTCCATCTTCACAGTGAATACTTAAGTATCACTCAGATGTTCTGGCAAGATCTCAAGGATAATGCGTAGGACTCTTTGTTACAACTTGTGAACTTTATGATGTTCATCTGTGAATCCACTTTGACAATGGTTTCTGAGATATTAGCTTTTTCAGCAGCCATACTCTGAGATTTTCCTTGTTGACATTACATAAGGTACCTGCACTTAAATCAAGACTTTGTTCCTTCTGAACATTGATTGATGTACCTGCACTTACATCCAGAGTTTGTTTGCATTCATGAATATTAGGGATATCTACATTTGAACCATGTGGGGTTCACTGTCAACCTTGCTTGTGCAAGAGTCGAATAACTTTCCTGTAGGAATCCACATAAGTCACAGATTTGAGAACTTCTTCCCGTGGGTTTCCAACTAAGATCAAATCTATGGAGATGTTTTTCATTACACAGGGAAATGTAAGTTTATTAGGAGAAAACCTATGTCCTGTAAAGATCTGCCTACCAGGTTTCTGAGTATGACTCTTTTGATCTACTGGTTTGTTACTGTTTCTAGTCTTATGGGATTGAATCTTAGCACGTGAATTTACTTCCTTCAGGAGTTTTGTTATACAAGCATCATGATTTGCATTAAAGACACACTTATGACATTGTTAGAAAAAAACAAATTGTTTATAGAAGTGTGAAGAACTGACTATTAGAGTGGATCTGCTTTGGGCACAGCCGTTATCGTAACGCGAGTACTCTTAGATACAGGCAAACTCCTAGATGTTTGATTGTTGCTCCTAGGTTTTGGTTTGCTACCATCAGCAGTGCTTTGAAATCTAGCAGAAGGCATCACACTAGTTTTTGAGTTCCTATCTCTTTCTTGTGTCTTTTTCCTAGCTTCATCTAGATAGTGATTATGAACCATGTCATTTGAACTAAATCTTGGCATGTTCTTAGAACTATTCCTAGATGAGCTAGATGCAATCACGTGATCAGGTTTTGCAAAGGCGGATTCTTGTTTCTTAGGAAATAATGTTGAGTGATGGTTTGACAAATTCTTATTCACAACAACTGGGAGGCCAAACCGTTGTTTGAATTTGGCCCTTTCAGATTTAAACGCATTCGGTTGTCTAACAACTGATTGGTTTCTTAGTGATGGTAACACCGGTTTCCCCAAGACTGATGTTTTATCAAACTTAGTATCTACACTATTTCCTTTTAACTTCCTTAAGTCATTTTTTAAAGCAGCAATTGCAAAAACCTTTTCCTGAATCTGAGCTTTTAATTCAGTATTACTAGCAAGCAAAGATGTTGTCTGTTCTGTAGTCTTAGATCTCGTGATTTTAATAGAATCATACAAATCTTTGTAATGCTGTTTCAAAGTCTCATTTTCCTTACGTAATGTAGCCACACTATGTTCTAATTCGATGTTCATTGTTTCAAGTACATCAATTTCCTTTTCAATCTTGGCTTTATTACTTGTTTCATTCAAAATTTGACCATGTTGCCCTGATTTTAAAGATTGATTTTGATATTTAAGTTCGAGAGCAATGCAATGTGCTTCCATTCTTGAAAAATCTTTTTGAAATTGGGCAACTGTCTCTTTGAGCAAAATATTTTCAGACTCGAGTGATTGTTTTGAGTATTCAGTTGTCTGGTTATCAGGTGATGAATCAAGCATAGGACTTTTAACTTGACATGTTTCAGGATACTGGTCAACCCTACCTTCAACAATGATTTCAGGTTGCTCAGTATGCTGTTGTCCTATAGCAAAGATATTGCATTCAGCAGTCAATTGTACCTCAGCCATTGGCTCTTCGTCATAAATGGGTCTGATATTTGCATCATCAGCATCTGTATCATTCCCTGACCTGCTGCTATCATCTTGCACTGTTGAGTCTGTCCTAATGCTTTCTGTGTCAACCAAATTAGCATCCAATGCTTTACCCGTATCAATCTTACTCTCTTGCGTCTGCATTTGTCTTTTATTCACCCTTCTTTCATACTGTCTTTGATGACGTGTTCTTTCAGCAACGGACTTCTTAACATTACCCAGGTGTTGGAGTAGTGTATCTCTGAAGTGTTGAACCTCGAGTCCAGTGTATTCAACAAAGTATGTCTGTCATTTGACTTGTCATAAGCCAATGTTATAACTTTGAATCGATGAACTTTTGGGAACTGGTGTTTACCACCAATAGGATGTCATGGATCCATCTTCTTGAAATTCTCTTTGTAAGGTATGCTTTTGTAGTTGATCTACGTTGAGGAGCATTGTTCTTGTGCATAGTATCAATCATCCTTGACCTAAAGGAGTGACATGAATGCCGTTTGAATCCATAGTTCGATGCGAGTGCCATTTAAGTCATCTTTTAAAAGAACTTGAAGGTGTGAATGAAGAGATCGAAAATATGTCATGCATCTTTCTTTTGCTTTTGGCATCTTGTATTTGATTGCATGAACATCTTGTGGTTCAGAATTCAAGCTGCATTCCTTTGCTGATTTGCTGGATGCAGTCTCTGAATTACTGTCTTCTTTCTCTGAACCAAGATTTTTGTTTGACAAATAAATCAACTTTCACTGAATCTAAGGAACTCATGCTTGGGTTTGATTTGAATGATCTTCTTGTGTCTACATCAACGTCTTTTGTTTCAACAAATGTAGAGTCCGTTGTTGATGAAGAATTATCTCAAGCATGTATTTCCGAATGGAATCTATGGTACAGATCATTGCATCATTGAAGGATTGAGCTGTTGTATCGTGTATATATCCTAATAGCTCTTGAATTCTGATTGAAAGCATTTTTCAAAACTTTGTTCTGAGAATAGTCAAAGTAGTTGGCAATCAGTCTAGTAAGTATATCTTTAGTAAGATGTTTGTTCTGAGGTAAATCCAAGTCTTGAGAGAACGTTCTCTTGAAGATAGGCATCGTGCCATAGTCTTGTAAAGTTTCTGAGAGAAACTTAAATAGAGACTTGATTTCTTTAAGACTGTGCATGCATCTACTTCTTGAAAGTTGTGTCTTCTCTTGAATGTTAGGAAATGACACGAAGAATGTGTCTTCTGAAGAACACTTGATGGTTTGAGTTTGAAACTGGTATATGAATTGCGACATTTTGTGTAGTGTTGTGAATGTTTATCGGATCTTAAGTAAGGTAAAGTGATTTTGTTATTTGGTTGTGGATTGAAATTATTAACGTTTCGAGATTTTACAAATCTTTGATTTAAACGAGAAAAGAATCGTTTCTTTCGCGGGAATTTTTCAAATCAGAAGAAAACCGTATAAAATAAATTTGCTTGTTCTTCGGGGGTTTTTTTTGTTTTTTCTTTCTGCTAGTTCGGTTCATCTGGTTCGGTTTCTCAATGAGGTTACTAGTCGGTTACTATTAGTTCGGTCCTTGTAGATTTTGCTCGTTCGGTCCTGAGCAAAGAGTTCGTTCGATCCTATTAGGTTCGGTCCTAAAGCAAGATGTAGTTCGGTCCTTAATGATACGCTAGTTCGGTCCTTCAAGAAATTTTCTAGTACGATCTCTCACTGGATTTCACTCGTTTCGGCCTTGAAAGGGGGAGGGGAATAAACTAGATCGGTCCTGTTAGACTAATCTTCTGTTTCGTTCCCTCAAGAAATAACCTCGTTCGGTTCAAACAAGAGAATGACTCGTTCGGTTCACTCTAGTTCGACTCCAATAAGAAAAGACCACTCGTTCGGTTCACTCTAGTTCGACTCCAAAAGAAAAAACCACTCGTTCGGTTCTTAGCTAGATCGGTTCACTGGTTCGGTTCTAAAGAAAAACCACTCGTTCGATTCACTCTAGTTCGATCTTCACTAGTTCGATCCTTACTAGTTCGATCCTCACTAATTCGATCCTCACTAGTTCGATCCTCACTAGTTCGTATCATCTAGATCGAAAACTTAAAACCACAAATAAACCGAAATAGAGAAAGAAAGAAAGAATGTGAAGAGAGAAAAAAAAGCTTTTAACGCCAAAACCAAGAAACACGAAAGATCACAACGAAACACACTAAAAAACAAAAAAAATAAACAAATTTAACCCAACCAGTGGCGATTGATACCAAATGTTATCAAAAAGCTTAATCCATTTCACAACATTTAAGCTATACCATAATTAAGCCAAAATAGTAGAAGATCGAAAGAAAAGTTGGAAGAATATATTAGAGAGAAACTAGAGATGGAAGATTACCTCACAACAAATTATGCATTGTGTAACCAACACCTCTCCATGGTGTGGAGAGGGTCCTTTTTTACCCATTGCCAAGAGTGGCTTGTCGGGACTTTTCGTACTTGGGCCGGGTTGGCTAAAATTGGGCTTTGAGCTCCGAAACACGGGTCAATATTTGATTACAATCCAGCCCGTTTGAACGTCTAGCCTATTACTTAACAAGACTAATTACGACTAATAAGACCGATAACATTCTTGTTTGACTTATATAAAATTAAGGCTAACAGATACGAACCACAGGTTCCAATTCGATTGCCTTCCTCTTTTGGCCTAAGGGTAAGGAAGGATTTTGTTCAAGAAGAGGAAGGGATGGAGTAATTTCAAGTTCACCATAGATTTCCTTCAGCCTTTCATATTTTTTGCTTAGAGAGGCCATCAGTTTGCTGACCACCTTATTCCCGAGTTGACCCAGGTAACTCACTGGGTCATTTGAACGAAGTCATTACCTAGTCGACAAGGTCAAAAAGGAAAAAGAAGAGGATTAAGAAATAGACAGACTCGAACCATGAACATTAACTAGACTCAACATCCATCACAACATCAATCAATAACACAGCCTCAATCAAACCACAAATCCAACCAAGACTAAACTAAAATGCCTTTGTCACATTTCAATAACTAACTAACCCATTAACTAATTATAATCCCATCGTCACTGTCAACACCAACTCTAATCTTAAACATGACTCAAACATAAATGATTAACCCAAATGATCTCAGTTTTTTTGTATATTTCAAGATCATCAAAAGATCAAAGCCTAAAAATAAAACCATCATTGATATGTGAGTAGATAAAACCCATTTGATATTCGAACAGAAAGATAGTTGTAGAAAAAATTTGTTATAAACTATTCTTCGTTTTGAGACACACAACTCGAATTAAACCTACCTGAGACCTCATACAAGAGACCTTGACGCAACCTTGGTGTGATTCGATGTATAAGAGTCTGAGTTGCTTCATTTCTGGGGAGTGTAGGATAAGTGATGTGTTGTCTTTCATAGGAGTGGTGGCTGCGTTGGATGTTTATGGGAGTTATAAGGATGCAGTTTAATTGTAGTGGATCTGTAGGTGATGGCGATTGAAAAGAGATTAGGGTTAACAGATTTTTGGTTGACTGCGTTTTTTGGTGAGAATAATTAGGGTAAAATAAGGTTTGCTAGAGGCTTTTTATACTCCTAATTTTAGGGTTGCTTTGATTTGTAATGGGCTTTTTAACCGAAACTTATATATGGTCTGGAAAATTGCATGTATCCGTAAATTTGAAAAGATGGATTTGGGTTACATTTTTTTGAGTGGGCTGGCTATTCTTAATTGATTTAGATGTTGGGCCGAGCATCATATGGTGTTGGGCGGTCAAATTGTTTAAGATGTTGGTTGGGTTAGTGAATTTGAGTTGTGTCCCGAAGTGGGTTATAACTTTTTGGTCTGACAGTATATCCCATTGGGTATGTTGGAAACGTTTCCTTAAATGAGCCGAATATTTAATGGATTAGCCGAGTTTTAAAACAACATAATGTTGGGTAAAAGTTTATTAGACCAGGTTTTATTACTAGGTCGGGTCGTGCTTATAGAAATTTTATTGAGCCCAATATCCGTTAGCAATCACATCAAAAATCACGAACAACAACACAACAAACATAGTAAATTACACCAATAAATGATCCTTATCAAAATTCACCTTCATTGATAATGGCTTTTATTGAATTTTTATGACTACGGGGTTTTTGTACGATGGTACTTATTTAGGATTGAAGTAGTATTTCACGGGTAGTGTACTTATTTTGTCTTCGATTTTCTCTTCAACAAAGATGACTTGTTCGGGCATATACGGTTTGTGACGAAGACTTGATTTATCTAGTTATACCTGATGTAAGGAGTTACATTGTAGTACTCACGAGTTATAGCTATCACTTTAAAGGAGTTACTATTTATGTACTGAACATTGTCTACTTAGTTGATGAGGTCCTTTCAGATGGTGTTGTATGTTATATACTTTGGAGCATGTTATGTACTTAGAGATATTTGCCCTCTACACAACCATTTCTTTGTTACAACGGATAGCATAAGATTAAGTCACAAGTCGGGGATTTTGCTTCATTCTCGGGTTCGTTTCATCCGGTTATCTCCATCAGTGGTCTTAAGTATTAGCCTACAGAATAGATAAGGGGATTTAGATCGGGTTGATCAAGAGAGATTTATAAAGAGAGTACCGACATCTTCTCACAGAGTATTGCTTATGCAATCACGTGCTATCGAGCTAAGTAAGCAGTTCCAGTTGACATATGATGTACACATGTGTAGGATGATTTCCACAGTTATTCATCATCCGGAGTGAGAAATGTGTACAACCTTACTTAGTTCATTTTTTATGTTACCGATCTGATGTTACACTTTCGACTACGCAGTGGGATAAATTGCTTTCACTCGGGACTTAGTTGACTTTGGTGAAATAATTTAAATGGGTACATTCGGGACTTCATTGACTTTGATGTTACCGTTTAGACTACATAGAGGGATAAATTGCTTACACTCAGGACTTAATTGACTTTGGTGTAGCAATTTATATCTGCACGTTCCTGGAGGGAGAAAAGTGCATTTCCAGGTCTTAATTGATTCTGGTGTTACGGTTTCGACTTTGGTAAAGGGATAAAGTATGTACTTCGGGACTGGAATGCTTCCTAAGTGAGTCGATGTTGATATCATTCCTTCCCTACGGATTTTCCAACATGAGAAAGGTCTTTGAGCTGAGCTGGAGGAGGTTGTATGACTCAAGACGAGTGCACTAATTTTTATCAGTCTCATGGATGTCTATTTGGGAGGGAGTTAAGAATAAGAGCCTACTAGTTGGGAGGGAGTAAAAACTCAACTAGATACTGTATAAGAAGTTCAGAGCATAATTCACATCAAAGTCGAAGTATTTGGATGAGAGAATTTCAAATATGACAAATGAGAAGCAGATTCAGGAGATTTCATCATGATCAGAAGTGTTAGAGAATGAAGCTTTTTCAAGGCATGCAGCTAATTCAAAAACTTTGAAATGACCAGAAGCGTATGAAAAAAGATTTTGAAGACGTGTCAGGAAGTTATGAGCAGAAAACCAATCAAGACTGAGATTATCAGTAGAGAAAACTTCTAAGACATCCTCAGCAATATTTTACAGTGTGTTCGTCTGTAAGCTGAAGAAATAAAGCTGGAGTATACAAGTAGATCAAGATCATTAAAGACTATTCTAAGGAATACTAGACTTCATTCTTATCATTTTACTTTATTTTGCTTGTAGGATCATAGGTAGACCAATTCACGTAGAGTAACACCATCTTGGAGGGAGATTGTTAGCCTTACTATTTTAGTGAAGCTGGCGTCTTAAACGTGAATTGGACTAGCTATGACCATCTGCTACAGGCAGGGACTATTATTTGTACACTAGGTATAGATAGCTTTATGTTATCTAATAAAGATAAGCTTATGTTATAGATTAGCTTCTCTTTTCTTAAAAACACATAGTTCATTCCCTTTCTCTCTCTACTTTCTCTCACTAGAAAAGATGTATCATCTTATTTATTTGTATCAACTAATCCCACCGAATAAAGGTAAGGGTGGATTTGGATTCTCAAACAACACACTATATTTTGAATTAATATCTTGTCCTTGAATTGTACAATGCCTAGATTTAATCAGTATGCTGTGATCTGAATGCGTTTTATGTTTTATTAAGTTTTCTTGCAAATATGGCAAAGATTATGCAAATCCTTGCCATAATTAAATAAAATTTGTAGATCTAAATCTTGAAAACTAGTAATGGTTAATATAGATTAAAAACGAATAAAATTAAATTGTTAATTTAGTAGATTTGTTTCCTTTTTATTATAGATCACACTATTTATTTAAAAGATCTTGATTTTTATTTATAGTAATTAAAATCTTTTATTTTTGAAAACTAGATCTTTTACATATTTAGTCTGATTTTGTTTACTTTTCCGGCCATAAGACCTACTCAATCACTTTTGTGATGAATGGGGCGATCTAGGCACATTGATGAAAACCTAGTGAGGGTCTTATGGTTCTCCAATTGGGGAAGACTCGCTTGAGAACTCGGATTTTACATGTTTACTTGTTTATTTAATGTCATCTTTAGTTTTAGTCTTTTATGTGCATATTTTTACTTGATTACTCGTATACACGCCTAATATGTATGCAATATGGACTAATACTTATAGAGAAAGATGATATTAAAACTAGTCTATTAATTACACGCCTAAATACTTGTTCATTGTGACCTATTATTTGTTTCGTGCAAAATTTGATTTTGAGAAAATTAATAAGACTCTAAACTATGAAACTTGATTTCAAGAATAATTAAAAACTGGACGTTATGGATTATTGGGAAGTACGGCTCACCCACTAGAACAAACTATAAGAGGAGTTTAAGGCGGGCATTCCTAAAGAATCCAGGTTTTTAATACGCTTCGCGCTGACCTGGTTCTCCGCTTCTTTGTGCGTTCGATTGGAGTTACCGAGAACCAATGTATCACTCCAATGTCATTTAAAAAAGGTTTTTAAATTAGTGCTACAAAGTTGTTTTGCATGGCTCTTTGTACACGCTTTTAACACATTTATGTGCATACCTCTATGTAAATTTTAAGTCAATGCCACCCAACCAAGAACACGTGCATTTGGCTTGGCCTCTCTGGTCAGACCTCAGGGTCATTCCAACCCATGGCAATTACGGTTCACTGGTCAGACCTCTAACTATTTTTGCGCGTTCTTGCTTGGTGGACTTAAATCCGGTTACCTGGTCAGACCTCGGACTTGAGGCATAAGATGAGAACTAAACATGCTCACAACATTATTATATGATTACTAATGTTATGACTGGTCTCATAAATCTAAGAGTTGCATTAAATGCAATTAACGCTCGTCGCTTACCTCTTGCCCTACTTGTTTTCTCGCTGGTCAGACCTCTGGTTAATAAGTGGGAGGTCAAGTTGGATCTTAGTCTTAATTAGTAAATAAAATTTAATTTGGGGGGGTTTTTTTTTTTAAGTTTTTTTTTGTTTTAATTCTATTAAGAATTTAATTATCAAAATGACTAAATAAAATTTTGAATCTTTTTTCTAAATTGTGAGATGACTGACCCCCATAGAAACAATTAGTTATCTCAGGTCGGTTGTTTTTTGAAAAAACAAAAATTAACGTGTGAACAACTTCAGAAATGGGTAACGCAATCTTCGGATTGTGCTCTCTACTGAAGACAAGTTACCATTCTTGGAGCAGCCAATTCCTACTCTGCCAGTTCCACCTGCTGGACAAGTAATTCCTCTAGATGTCGTGACCACGCATCAAGCTTGGGTCAAGGCTCAGAAGGAAATTGTTAGGCTTATGCTTATGACCATGGACCCAGATATCCAAAAGAATCTAGAACACCTTGATGCATATTATATTGTTGGGATTAAAAGAATTCTTGATGATCTTAGAGTTACTACTGCTCAGGTTTGTGTTACTCCTGCTAAGCTAAAGTTAATGTTGTTCATTAACTTTAATGAAAAATATGCTACGTAGTCTAGTGCTGCTAGTATAAAGTAAGTACTTTCTAGTTTAACAGTGTACTACTGAAGTATTATAGTACTACTAGTTATAAAGTTTAGTACTGCTAGTGTAAAGTCTAGTACTGCTGGTGAATATTGAAGAAAATATTACTAAGTATTACTACTTTTGTGCTCATTTAATGCTACTGTGTATAAAGTTAACTATACTCCTCAAGATTAAGACTGAGTAAAAGAGTTTTCACGTTAGAGAAAGGATAAATACAAAGAAAGGGATAATGATTTTTTGGAGATCAAAGATCACTTACTGATAATATAGATCTTTATAGAATAGATCATAAAGAATATTCTAAGTTTTAGAAATATATTGTAAATCGACTAGGACTACCTTAGTGTAAAAAGGATGTCCTAAGGATATACAAGTGTGTTTTTTACGATTTGATAAGTGTTATTCATAGCTTCAAGGTTTTGTAACCCTAATACTAGGAGAGTATTCGTATTATTCTTAATAATATTAGAGCTTTTATTGTTTGTTGAATTGTGATCTTGTGTTACTGTTTCATTAAGAATTCTTCTAATATTAAAGATTAGATTCCGCATAATCTTTAATACACTTAACAAAGTTTCTACTATAGTTGTGTTAGATTTATCTAATATAACTAAACCTTAAACAAGCTTAAGGAATTCGATCTATTGAAGTGGGATCCAACAAGAGGTATCCTACAACTGGGACAACAAGTGGTATCAGAGCTTGTTGCTTTGAGAAACTTTGCTAGAAGATATGGATCAAGATTCTGCACACATGGTGGCTGCATCCAAAGTTCCCATGCTCAAACCGGGTGAGTTTGAGTTATGGAGGATGAGGATTGAACAATACATCCAGATGATAGACTATG
This sequence comes from Tanacetum coccineum, assembly GCA_026074375.1. Classification (NCBI taxonomy): domain Eukaryota; kingdom Viridiplantae; phylum Streptophyta; class Magnoliopsida; order Asterales; family Asteraceae; genus Tanacetum; species Tanacetum coccineum. Next base: position 19,385 of record BQNB010113462.1, read on the forward strand.
CACTTTGGGAAGTCATAGAGAATGGAAACACTGCACCAAAAACAACAGTTGTGGAGGGTGTTGAGAAAGTAATGCCTCCTACAACTGCTGAAGAGAAGGCTTAGAAAAGATTAGAGGTGAAAGCTAGAAGTACTTTAATGATGGCATTCCTAATGAACAACAGTTAAAGTTTAACTCAATTAAGGATGCTAAGCTATTGATGGAAGCTGTAGAAAATAGATTTGGTAGGAATGCAGCTACAAAGAAGACCCAAAGGAATCTTTTAAAGCAGCAATATGGAAACTTAACTGTTCCAAGCTTAGAGATGCTTAATCAAACCTTTGATAGGCTTCAAAAGCTTGTGAGTCAGTTGAAGCTTTTGGGAGAAATGATTTTACAAGAAGATGTGAACCAAAAGTTATTAAGAAGTTTGTTACTTGAGTGGAACACACATGTTGTTGTGTGGAGGAATAAAACTAATTTGGATACAATAAGTATGGATGATCTCTACAACAACCTCAAGGTGTATGAACCAGAAGTCAAAGGAATGTCTAGCTCAAGTTCAAGCACACAGAACATGGCTTTTGTGTCCTCTTCAAATAACAACAATAGTAGCACTAATCGAGCAGTTAGTACTGCTCAAGCAGTTAATACTGCTAATGGAGTTTCTGCTACTAATACTCAAGTTAATGCTGCTACTAGTCAACCAAATAATCCTTAACTTGCACATGAGGACTTGCAACAAATCCATCCAGATGATTTGGAAGAGATGGATTTGAGATGGCAAATGGCTATGCTGACTATGAGGGCTAGAAGGTTTTGAAGAATACAGGTAGGAAGCTTACTATCAATGGCAATGAGTCTGTTGGCTTTGATAAGTCCAAAGTGGAGTGCTACAACTGCCACAAGAAGGGATATTTTGCTAAAGAGTGCAGAGCTCCAAGAAATCAAGACTACAAGAACAAGGAAAGCATAAGAAGGACTGTGCCTATGGAAACATCTACTTCCACAGCTTTGGTGTCATGTGATGGTCTTGGTGGGTATGACTGGAGTGATCAGGCAGAGGAAGGACCTAATTATGCACTCATAGCTTACTCATCTTTAAGTTCTGACTTAGAGGTATCTAACAATTCAAATTGTTCAAAATCTTGTTTGAAAACTGTTGAAACTCTTATATCTCAATATGATCAACTACATAAACATTTAAGAAATCTAAGTTAATGATTCTAGCTTATAAGTCAGGATTAGAGTCAGTAGAAGAGAAACTTGAAGTTTATAAGGCAAATGAGGTTATTTATTCACAAGATATAAAGGTCTTAAAAATTAAAATTGAATGTAAAGATATTGCTATCAGAGAGCTCAGGAAGAAGCTAGAAATAGCTCAAAAAGAAAAAGATGGAATTCAATTTAATGTAGACAAATTTGAAAATGCATCTAAAAGCTTAAACAAACTCATAGAAAGTCAGATTGTTGACAACTGCAAGAAAGGATTAGGCTATAATGCAGTTCCACCTCCCTACACAGGAAACTTCATGCCTCCAGCACCTGACTTGTCCTTTACTGGTTTAGATAAGTTTGTTAATAAGCCTATAGCTGAGAACAGTAAGGATATGTCAAGTGAAGAAGAGCCTAAGGTAGCTAAGAAGTGTGATGATGCCCTAGTTATTGAAGAATGGGTATCAGACGATGAGGAAGAAGATGTGTCTCAAACTAAAACTAAAAAGAAAACAGTTAGGCCTAGTATTGCTAAGATAGAGTTTGTCAAACCTAAGCAACAAGAGAAAACTGCTAGGAAAACTGTTAAACAAGTTAAGAAACATAGGCAAAACACTCACAATCTAAGAGGCAATCAAATAAATTAGAACAATATAGTGTCTCAAAAACTAGGAAACAATTTTAAGATGTTTAATAAGGCCTGTTATGTGTGTGGAAGCTTTGATCATTTGCAAGTTGATTGCAATTACCATTAAAAACAATTTCAAAATCAAAGGATGGTAAAACCTATTTGGAACAATGCTCAAAGGGTGAATTATCAAAACTTTTCTAAAAAGACTCACCTTGTGCTAAAAAGAACATGGTTCCAAGAGCAGTACTAATGAAGTCTGGCTTAGTATCAGTTAATACTTCTAGACAAGTTAATGATGCTCACTCAAAAACAATAGTGAATGCTACTAGACCAATGCCATATCTTTCTAAAATAGCACATTCAACTGTTAAGAGGCTCATTTATAAGAACACAACATTTAAAAACAATAATATTAATCAAAGGGTTAATATTGTTAGGGGTAAAAATGTTAATACTGCTAGGCCAAAAGCAGTAGTTAATGCTGTTAAGGGAAAAAAAATTAATGTTGTTAAGGCCTCAGCTTGTTGGGTTTGGAAACCAAAGCATAAAGTTTTAGACCATGTTTCTAAACACAAAAGTGCATCAATCACCTTAAAAAGGTTTGATTATATTGATGCATAAGGCAGATCCAAGTCAGTGATAGCTTGGGTCCCCAAAAGAAACTGATTTTCTTATCTAATGTGGAGGGCAATCCACACATGGATTTACAAGATCAAAGAGTGATT
>BQNB010113463.1:0-21933 GCA_026074375.1 Tanacetum coccineum
ACTTCTTGATCATTTTGTTAATTACATATTCTATACGTGTTTATGTTTTCCGCTGCGTACTCGTGATATATTTAATGGTTAAATAGTTGTAAAAACCCAACAGTACGTACCTCTTGAAATTTGATCATAGACCGTGAAGCACTTCTTTGTAGACGATATGTGTAGTAGTTTTTGAAACATTACCTTCGTCATCGCAAACCTCATTTGCTTGTGACTCTTGAAAGAGCCACATATAATTGTTCATGTGTGAAAATAGGACATGGTAGGTACAAACCAACTTTGGAAAGCGATTGACTCTAGCTCTTGTTAATTGTCATAGCAAACGAAACTGACAAAGGATATTGTTTTCTTACAATCTTTAGCGGTAGACGCTTATCAGACGGAGTAATTCTCAACTTTGGTATGAAAACATTTTTTCCAAAGTATGTTTCGAAATAATCAGTAAAACACCCGTGCACGCATATGTTTTTTTCTAAAATTTTAAGTATGTGTTATTATCGATTAGATTTTTTTAATTTTGTTCACATGATATAGCAAGAGTTAAAAGATGTATTCTATCAAACTCTATCTTTTATTAGCGCATTTATACATTCTATGTTGCACAAATTATTCTACAATTACATTTCTTTATATAAAGAATGTTTGGAAATTGAAAATCATATACTACATTTCAAACATTGTTAATATTTTTCTTCATAAAGATTGACATGACAATAGAAACGCTACATGCACTGAATTTCTATTATGTAGAATATTATTTAAAACATTAAGTATTATTTAAAACACCAAGTACTTTTACGCACAAACAAATGACTTATATTTTGGAATGCAATACACAGATAAATTTCAATTTACATGTCCTCAGTTTGACCACAACAACAAAAATAATTAAATTCAAACAAATAATAGATTATCTTCATTTTACAAAGAGTAAACTGGAGAACTCATCTTTGTGGTTTGTCTAATTTGACCTTAATCATCCACTATTGGCAAGTATTGACGGGTAGATTTGGATTCAAGGTTATGGAAAACATACATTAGCTGAAGAGAGTTTGGAGAGAGTTCAGCAACATGGACTTTTGACCCACTGTGAATGTTATTGGAATGAGTACTATCAGAATGTCTCATATTCCAGAGCACACGTTCAATCTTTTCCCACTTGCTATCATCAATTTTGGGTTCAGAATACACTCCTTCCAATACACTTTTTTACCTCTTCATACTGAGTAGAAAACTATGCCTGCATGGGTACCTCAGACTCTCGGGTAGCAAGTCCATGACTGATATGATTTCATGCCTCATTGAACGGATGACTTCATAGTCTGGATTCCACTCTCAACCTGTTTCAGTTCTGAAGTTTTGCACTGAATGATACACGATATTAGATTTTCATGCTTCAACTTTGTTGCCTACAACATTGCCTTCTACACTTTGATAATTTTACCGTGCATTTGTTATTTTGCCTCCAAAAGTTTCTTTTTGTCCGACTTCAACTTGCCCACTTTGTCAAGCAATTTTTCATCAAATACCTGCTCCCCCTGGTCTCTTTTATGGAACCTTAAACTCAAGAAAATTGATTAGTCAAAAGGAGTGTGTTTGTATCCATAATGACTTAAGATTCTTCCTAAATTTGAATGCTACTAATAAACAAATGTTGTGCATGAGTATTAATTTTTACCAATCAACAATATAATGTGTACTTATCTTAAGCGAAATGCACTATCATATTGCAGGCCATTTTGTGCATTCTGTTAAACATATATTAGGATTCTCATTGCTGATCTATTTAACATTATTGACATATCACATATTATTTATAGAATGTGCTATGAGCAAACGTCTAGTAGTTTGGTTGCTGACTTGTATATTAGGTACAGATTCATATTTCGATGCAATATCCCCTTTACTTTCTTAAGATTGCTATATATACATGCTACCAGATGAGACAAAATTAAAGTTGGTTTCTTGCTTTTCACATTTTCTGTTATGCCATATACGTGTTTTTTTATTATGTGTTCCATGAGTAACTCTGCATTATTAACTTACAAATTATATACTAGTCTCCATAAGGATCTCTAAAGGCACTTCTAGTTAAAACCACATGACATTCCTTTCGTTCTAGTTCAGAAAGTAGTCTATAAACTTTCAGTCATTTATAAGTGCTTCCACATCTTAAGAATACTTAGCGTTATACAATTCAACAACAAACAATAATCAATTATGTGAACTTTCAATTGCCCATAGATTTGCGAATTCCGGATTCTATAAATAGGTTTTAACTTTACTCATTTATGTGATCGCTGGCACATAACCAAATGGTCTTTATCCAAATGTGTCGCCCTTGGACTAAAACATATGTATTTATTTTGTGACAAAGGGCCTGTTTGGCAAGAGCTTTTTTGAAGCTTTTTAAGGAGCTGTAAGCTTTTTGTTACAAAAATAATCTCTTTCATAATAAGTAGCTCTGTTTGGATGCATCAACTTCAAGCTTTTAGTGGGTGAAACGCAACGTTTTCATATGCGGAAAGTATGAATTCTAGAATTTTATTTTTAAATAAACATATATGTAACCTCATTTTATGCATTTAGCCAATAATTATCTGTAGCACCCTCTGTTTATATAATAAACTTTTCGACTTCAGTCACGAAATTATATTTTGTAAGCACACGGTGTTCTGCGTTATAGGTTTGACTTGTACCTTATAAGGTCCACGTATAACGTCACTCGACACACAACCTCGTGTCATAAGGCCTCACGCCAAACTTAATAGCCGAGTTATAGGGCATTTTTTATTATTTTATTTTATTTTTTGTGTTTTTATAGGGTTAAGTGTGACCCAATAAGTGTCATATAACTTGAGTGAGCATGAATGTTTTTAAGTTAATTAAATTATACGTTGTAAGTTATAGGGAAAAAAATTAAAATGACAACATTTTTTGCTATAACACAAACTTTATGACTCGCTGACCGATAGCACTCTTGCAAACTTAGCCATGATGTATTCATAAATCATAACTATTATCTAATGGAACATAAACTTTTCCAAACATAGAAATTGCGACGTGATAAGTAGTTAATGCCACATTTTTGTCGGTCAGTTTCAGACTTTCATGAGTTCATTAAATATAGAGTAAACTGCAAAAATCATCCATGTGGTTTATAGTTTGTGGCACTAATCATCCCTCAGTGGTGAAACGTTCAGCAAAAATCATCCCTCTAGGGATGATTTTTGCTGAACGTTTCACCACTGAGGGATGATTAGTGCCAATAGTATTGGCTAAGGATGATTAGTGCCACAAACTACAAACCACAGGGATGAGTTTTTCAGTTTACTCTTAAATATAAGATAAATTAGTCAATGCTCCACGAAAATGACATTTGCAACAATTGATCCTTTATTCCACTTATTCTTTCTCTAGTGCTCATGATTTACAAGATAATAATGTAGTTTGTTTATTACTGTATAACATTTTCTTTCCCAAATTACATAAAAGTTTAACTATAATGATGTGACATACAATAATCAACATTTTGTAGATTAGTTCATTTAGTTCTAAACCATATAAAGAAGCCCAAGTGTATTTATACATGTTGTTAGTATCGCAGGGGTACAACAAAGATGCAAAAGTTGTGGTTAAGGTAATGGTCGAGGGGAGCGCGGACCAATCCGAGCTTTAGTGAAGTTGGGGTCAAGCGTCGATGACACAATAAAACTTGTTATGAGCAAATATAACGCTGAGGGGCGGACTCCTCGGCTTGATCAAGATGCCACGACCTCCTTTGAGTTGCACCATTCGTACTTTAGTCTTCAAGTAAGCTTCTTTTACCCCTATGTATTGAAGTCATATGTAGTATCGTACAAACCTTTTCATGAAGGGGAACTTAAGGCCGATATCTTAAAACTGTTCGCTGACATAGGTTTGGAAAAATGCGAAACATAATTGGAGAGATTGGGAGCAGAAGCTTTTATATGCGTAAGAGTGTCAATGGCCATGAGGATATTTATTCTAATAGCTCCATCGATTATGAGAATGTTGAGGCTAGTGAAGACGGTTCACCATTCCCATGTTGCAAAAATTTCTTCACGAGTTTTGTATATCAAGAATTACAGAAAATGTTAAAGAGAACGACCCGGATTTGGAGATTCTTAGGCTGTTTTGGCGGGTGATCGATTAACTGATTATTAGTCCGTAGCTTAATAATCACTCGGAATGCCACTATACTCGAAAAGACATGTATATCAATCTTGTACATCCATACTGTTAACGAATATTTAGACAAACAAAACATTTTCAGTAAAGGTTTAATACAAGTTAATTATGAATTTTTCAGGCAAGGTATTATAGTTTTTTTTTAACTCAAGATCAAATCTATATGTTTTTGATATCCAAGTTTCACATGATATTTAAAGATGTCCAAGTATGTGAATGTCGTTTTTTAAGGCGGATTCGAGCCATTTATAGTTAGCGGAATATAAGCCAATCGTTTCACTGCAACAAGAACTTGTTTTCATCCATACTCCAATTATAGACTAATTTATATACAATGTGTTGAGTTTGTTTGAGATACGCTTGTAATTATTGTTAACAAATTTTAAATAAATAGAAAAACATCATTGTTGAAGTTTTTGGGGCTTTATGAAAGTTTTAGTTTATCCCACATAGAAGCCAAGTCAAACTGAAAATAGGTATATATAGCTCAAGGGATTTTTTTTATGAGTTTAATTACGAGTGTAAGAAGGGATGTTGCAATCACAAACGTCCCATATTTGCTGTCGCTTTACTTTAACATCTTTTTCTCTAAGGTGATAATAAGGATTATTTTCAGAAATCCATGATTGACACGTGCTTTTAATCTTTTATATAAAAAAAAATTACATCATTTCGGAGTTTTCTATCAAATTGAATCTTATGAATTAAAAAAATTGGACCAATCAGAACGCTTAATTTTGCCACGTAGGCAAAATCGTGCGATTTGATTGGTCAATAAAAAGTCAAAATTAAATCAATTTGACCAAAATAAAAAAATTTTATGGTGAAGAAATCTGCAAAAGAAAAAAAAACACATAAAAATATAAGTGTTCAAAAAATAGTGAAAAATAAAAACAAGTAAAAAAGAGTAGGTAATTGAAAAAACGATAGTGGTTCAATTTTAAATAAAATATATGAGTATAAGAGTTAAAATTTATAAATTATACAAATTATATCATAACTAAAAAAAAATAAACAAATAACACTTAAACTTTATACACCTAGACTTTATATTTTAAAATACAACCAACGCAACAAATTCTTACTTACCAACAAATATTTAACAATATTTAATCACACACATCTCAAATCTTATCTGAAGATCTTTTAGTGATTTTTATTAATGAGGCATAAAATCATGTTGAACAACCAAATATAAAAAACACCGAAGTCACATAAATTATCGAAAATAAAAAAACAGATTTCTAAGCTATTCATTGACGAGTTTAAAAGAAATTCCATTTTCTATTCTTTTTGGTTTATACGTACTAAAATTAAATAACAATTGAAATTAATAAAAAATATTTATTATATGACGTATTTTTTCTAAGTGGGGAGATCAATGGTTCGAATAGAACGAGGAGAAAATTAATCCCCGTGTGGCCTCAGAGGTTCACTTTAGCTGACTCCGGGATACCTAAAAGGGTAGTTTCGCTGGGATTAGTTGGCTCACAATATCGAGTCCGAAAACATGTAAATCAAAAGAAAAAAATTTACTAATTATCCTACAAACGTACTCTATAAAAGTTTAATAAATATATTCTCTTTATACGATTTTGATAATACTGTATACATAACTTATAAAACAGATAAATTAAAATTATATATATATTTTAAAAAAACATAGTGTTTTAGCCCCGTGCGTGCACGAGTATTAAAACTAGTATAGAATGTGTTCTTGACACATGCATTTAATATAGAATGTGTTCTTTTAATTAGATATTGAAGAATAATGCTACAACGCCACTCGTTGGGTTGAACAGATGTTTGCATGGCTATGCGCAAAGGTAGTCTAGATAGTCTCAATACATTTGGTAATCTAGTTCAATCATAGAAACACGAAACAGAATCGTTAAATAATGGAATGACATAGATTCGTATCTTTATTTAGCACGACATTAGAAACAAAGGGATGGTAAATGACAAATCATTTAAACTGAGACTTTACGAAACTACACTCAGGTATTTATGGGAACATTAGCGTGTTGCTAGACGCTTACTAATGTTGTTATATTTATTTATGACATGTCCAAGTGGGAGCTGTTGGGATATGTCCCGTATCATACATAAAATAACGCCGGAAATATGTGAGCCCTATAGGGCACACGTGTAAACAACAAAGGATACGTTTAAAATGTAATTAATATATTCATCGTATATTAATTATATTAATATGTTTCACGAAATATTTAAAATGGCCGTCAATTATAACGTTAGACGTTATAACTAATTAATAAATGGATATTAATCCAGTGAGGTACTTGTTATACAAAACCAAAACCGTAGGGTGTTGATTGTGATCGATCAAAGCGTACTAGGTAGAAAGTGTCGATTATTATAAACTTAAGATTGGTGCTCTAATGTAACTATGAAGAACAGTATTTGACACTAATAACCACCCCTTAGGTTCATATAAAAAAACGATAAATACAACCTCAAAAGAAAAATTCAATTTTCTTTTTTCTTCTTGTTGAGATTTATTAACTAGTTAAACCATTAACTACGAGTACGCAACGGATGGATCTAGTTTAGTATCATGAATTAACACATAAAATAAAGAAAGGAATACTTACCTCTTGATCTTGATCTTGAAAACAAAGTGTTAAGTACCACCTAATACGGGTGCTACACAACAACACGTCAAACGAATACGCCACCATGTTAGTCGTTACTTCACAAACCAACAATAAAGCTCTAAGCCTTTGTTTTATAACTTTTGGTCAACAATTCTCAAAGAATAAATACTGGCAATTGCTATGAGTATATAAAGGAGAGAACGATAATCAATTGATTATCTTAATATTGCATGCATACGTATTAAATGGAAACATTGCAAAAACAATGTGCATTTTGTTCGTCGAAACCAAGGAGGAAAGAAACGCATATTTGTGTTGAACGATAAGTAGGTTTTGTGAGTTTTAATGAATAATCATTATGAGGTTACAGGGTTTGTTTATATAGTCAGCAAACCCTAATTGTAGATAAACCAATATATTCTCATAATCTTTATCATAAAACAATTCATAATCCCTTATCACCAAAAATTGATTCCAACCCCTTCTAGAACATCTATAGTGGCTGGCCAACAAGTGCGACCCACAAAGTTCGGGTTTTGTAAATTTTAGTCCATCTCTTTTATATTTAAACATTCGACTAGTTAGTTATAAAATATATCAGTAACTAACGATCGTTTAAAATTTAGTTCGTGAAGCATATTAAACCTTTAATAATAAATATATTAAATGTTTAATAAACGTACTCTTTGTGTCTTAAGGTGTGTGCCCCCAATAGGCTCATGTATTTCTAACGTATGAAACGCGGAACCAACTACCATATTCCAATAGCTCCCACTTAGGAGTTGGAGTAGCACACTGCATTTATACCAACAATAGAAACGTCCAGCAACACTTGATGAGGTGTCAATTTATGCACTTTTTCGGGGTCGTTTAACCCCCAAAATTGTGCTTTTACGCCAAAAATAGGTACTTAATCATTCCTTTTCAGGTATTTCTCATTTGGAAGGCATTTGGAAGAATTACACGTGACTTAGGCTCATTTGGAGAAGAAACGGACAAGACTACGAACCTACACCAACATCTATCAAAAATGTCTCTACAGTGGCTGGAGACGGCGTCACAAATACAACGTGACGTCGTCACCACGAAGATCAAGACGGCATCACCATATCTCAAGACGGCGTCACAAGTACACGGCCCAGCCCAATATCTAGAATATTCTATTCATGACGGCGTCACCAAAAAGAATACATATCAATTAGTCTTTTCATATTCGTAAGTTACCCAAAACATTAGTACAAATATGTACTTTGATACACCAAACCCGAGACCATATGAACAAACCTGCAGCGGCCCAAGAGGTTATGATACGGACAGGGGCAGCCAACATCCACCAAGAGGTTATCTTAACTATAAAAAACATTTGATGATGCTAATGTCGATATCTTAACTATATACGTTTAAAAAGTTATTTAACCTTCTCATATATTTCTTGATTTTCTAAAACTTATTACCATATTCTTATGTTCATATTCATATATATGGTCATGCAGGAAGGATACACCAAAGAAGTTGATAAGAAGAAAACTGAACTCCAAACTAAATTAGTTGAAGTTTATGAAGCTTCTGCTACCGAAATCAATGTCTGCATCTTACTAACTTTACTGTTATGTACCTTAATAAGCTATTGGTTCATGTCTTTTTGATAGTAACAGGAAGAAGAACAAAGAATAAAACACCGTAAAGGACGTGTCGAAGGAATACGCGACGGAGGCAACAACATATGTTTCGGTAAATACGCATTACAAGCATTAGAACCAGCACGTATAACATCTAGACAAATCGAAGTAGGTCGGAAGGCATTACAGTTAAATGTTAGGAGAAGTGGTGCTAAAGGTGGGAAAGTTTTTGTAGCGTGCTTTTGGCATGGAACAGCAGTTTACGACAAAACTGAATGAAAGTGAGAAAAGGTGAGCGGGAGAAGATGCAAATACATGTAAATATGACTGCTGATTGTTTACTCTTATAAAATAGTTTCTTTAATAATGTTTTATTGTTTTTCATTTAAGGAAACTGAATTAGTTGACAACTAATCAACTAGGGTCCAATGTTGAACTTCCATTAATCTCCCCATGCATCCACCATAGGCATGAGTTGTAATAACTAAGAATTCTTCATTTCAAATAAGGATGGAACATTGTCATTGCTTAAAACACTCAAAGAATTAAGCTTATCATATTAATTAGTAGTTGAATACAATAAAACACATTTCCAAAAAGAACTTTTATATCCTTTGCAATCAAATGAACATTTAATAAAAATAAGCTGTATATTTGAATAAGATTGTGTTTGTTGTAGTAATTTCATGGAAAGACCAAAGTGACCGGGCCTTACCTATCGGGCTTTGCTTTGCCTACTCTTATAATCGAATTATACATTGTTTAACGAGTAATAAAGTGACCGGGCCCAAGTGCTGCAGGTGGTGTACGTGAATGGTCTTTTCTATAATTCCAAAAACTAATCTATTTCAGGAGAGTGTATGTCTGTAATTCAAGTCCACATAAGTGGCAAACATCAAAGTCTACATCTCTGGCAAGTGTCTAAGTCCTTTTAGAGGCAAACATAAAAGTCTACTTAGGTGGCAAATGGATAATTGCACTTGTTTATGACTGATTTAAACTGTTTGTGACCTATTTAACTTATTTCGGAAATGGATAATTGCACTTGTTTAGGACTGATAATTGCACTTGTTTAGGACCGATTTAACCTGTTTGGTCCTTATATAATAGTAAATATTGTTTGTTACATGTGTTACTAAGTTCCATAGTCCATTGAATTGCTAGATAAGTCAAAGTCATAATTTAGTTACAAAAGCATGTCAGTATCACAAGAGTTTATACACACTTGGTCCTTGATGTTATAATAGGGTTTACCCGTTTGGTCATTATTTAAAAGTGATTGTTATTTGTTACACGTGTAACTACGTTTCGTATTTCCATTGGTGGACAAAAGGGCTAGTCTCTTGGTAGGCTAATATCTTGGTGGGAAAATGAAGAAGTGTGGTTTTCCTTACACGATTAGTCCCTGAGACCCAAATTACACACCATTAGACCGTCAAACCCAGATACCCCATTGTACCCCCTAACACAAGTATTTAAATCGATATCATATTTACCATTCTTACACACTGTATTTCTCCCTGTGATTCTCACCCAACAATCTTAATAACTTAAAACATGTCAACAATAAGTGATAACGGTAAATTTCCAATGGTCGACAAAGAAGAAGTGACTTCTAACAAATTAGCACCGATAGCTGAAGAAATGATCATGTTAAATGATGTTCTTAAAAGAAACTGTATTTCGCCCTCTCATTCTCACCCCCAGTCGTAATAACTAAAAACATGTCGGCAGTAACTGATAACCGTAAGTTTATGATGGTCGACGAAGAAGACTTGATTTTTAAGAAAATTTCACCAATGGCTGAAGAAATCTTGGAAATGTTACGCGTTTGTGTTGCCAAAAAAAAGTGAGTGACTTGGTTTGGTACAATGAAGAAATAAAGGAACAGGTATAAAAACTTGCTGATGTTTGGAGAACAATAGTTTCCTATTTTGTCGAAAAGGCGGTGAAAAAATATGCAGATGGTGAATGATGTGGGTGTTTGTTTTGTAAGTTGTTGTTTGTTTCGTATGTTGTGTTGAAGTTACATGTTTAACTTTTAGTAGACCGTTATATCTTGTTATGTCATGTGTATCCAGATGATGAATGATGTCCGTGTTTGTTTTCTAAGTTGTTTTTTGTTCAGTAACTTTTGTTTGCTTTTGATGTTGGTGTTTGTTTTCTTATACAACAATTCAAAGAAAGATATTTGAGTTAGTAAGACATGACAAAGTCAACAAATACTCTTTGCAATATTCAGAACAGAGCATACAAACTATGCAGACCCACCATCCTTATGGAATACTTTGACCATATTTTTTTTGTAATGTTAAGATAATGATGAGTTGATTGCTTACGAGAAAAAACAAAAACATTATGAGGTATCAAAGCCGATCCTATGGTAAACGTCTTTGCAAACCTCTCCTTTGTAAGCACTTTATAATGAATAGTACCAGAGATTGTTCTAGAAAGGTCTTTGAGTGTTATTGTGAGATCGCCCAGCGCATTCGGAGTACAAGACTTGATAACTGCAACAATTTGCTCAAGTTTCCCATTTTTGAGAAATTTCTTAACATCTCCAAAACAACCAGTCACGATCCCTCCATCAACATTCACATAGTCAATTGCGCTAAGCCATGTCGCACGCGTAAAATCGTCATCCTCACCCACATCCTCAACAACTTTTCTAATATACTCTTGTGTAGACATTACGGATTCCTCCCCATCTTCCTGTGTATCAACTAATTTACGGAGCTTGGCCATTTGAACAATACCAGCAGGACCTGGTATTATCCTAATGGGCTTCACAACACAATTATCAACTTGATTGTTTTGAGATGAAAATAAGGTTTGGGTGGTGGTGATCTCAGGGACTATGTGAGTGTTGTTGGTGGGACGGATGACGGGGGTTAGTAAAAGATCAGAATCGTCTATATCAAGTCCTTCTTCCCATTCATGATTTGGTGGTGAATTCATGTTTTAGTGGATGAATGCGATACGACTTTACTTTGTCAACAAATTACACTAGTCTTAAATAGGGTGTAATGTAAACTATGTTTGACTTTTTTGCACCCATATTCACTTGCACTGTTCAATAAACTGAATAGGGTTATCTTTGAAATTGGTCCCTGACATTTATGGTTTTCAACTGCACTAGAAGGTATACTGCTTTTATCTATGAATTTGATCCCTGACGTTTGCAATAGTACACCTTCTACATTTAGCCCTTTCCTATTTACTCGCCTTTTCTACATCCGTTCACATAAATAGAGAAAAACCCAACACTAAATCACATGCCATTTTCATCTAAATATTTACACTTTCACTTGCTTTCCAGATAATTATAAAAAAACTTAAGTTAGCATAACATTTTCACATGGCTAACAATGAAACTTACACTTGTTCACCAAGTAAAGTATGTTTATCAGACTCTGACAGTGAGTTGCTAATACCAACTCCATGGTTTGATGAGTCTAAGAATGAAAAATGGCAAAAAGGTGGAGACAAGAATTCGAATGGAAAAAAATCCTTGTTTGAGATTGACTTTACTTTCGGTATTAATGCCTTTGATTTAGACAAAGGGACAGACGTAATGAAAGACACGGTTAGCCTGAAAAACGTGTGTGAAGAAGAGGTGCCTTTGAACAACAACATAGGAAAACAAATTGGTGATTTTGTAGATATGCTTAGTGAAGCAGTGAAACAAAGGATGGATGCTAATGTGCCTGATGAGATTGATGGTGCTAAGGGTGAACAAGTTCCAAACCATGTTGTTAAGAAAGATAACCTTGAATTTTTAGTTTGTAAAGAGGTTGCAAACCTTGGTGTTAATGAACTAGTGGACAAAGGAAGACCACTAAAGAGGAAAATGGTCTATGCTGATTAGATGGGTCATGCATTTACTGAAGACGAATGTCAATGCAAATAATGGGTCGTTTATATGCTATCTTCTATTACTAATGTTTTTCAACTTAAATTACCATTGTATGTATGTCTTGTAGTTTTTTGTTCTATGTATTTGTTATGTTTAGTCGTGTTTGATATGTCTTCTGTATATTTTAAATTACCAAGAAATGCCTCAAATGGAGAGTATCTTAATGGATTGAGATCCTTTAAAGTTCATATGATCTTTACCGGTAAAGTTCATTTGAACTTTACCGATAAAGTTCTCTCACAAACATAAGAGTATGGTGTACTGAGGGACTCGGTTTACTTTATTTTTGGGAGAAAACTTTACCGGTTAAGTTCATATGAACTTTAGATGGTCTCATTCCGAAGAAAAAATGAATAATGTTTTGATAATGTGAAAATTTGAAAGGCATTTTTGTCTAAAATAGCCTAGTGAAACTTTCACTCCTTTTAAGAATTAAAATGCACATCTCATCCAAAGAACTCAGTAGACCCCACTCTTATGTTTGTGAAAAAACCTTACCGGTAGAGTTCATATTAACTGTAGAGGATCACAATCTTTTTCTTCTCCATTTTATCACCTTTACAGTTGGGTCTTTCCGCCTCTTTCTTCTTGAGCACGACTTCATGGCTGTTTTGCTATTTAATTTCCTTCGATGTGAAAATCACACAAATATATCGTGCAAATTGTCTCTTAATTTCACTCATCTGTTAAATTTGTTTGTTGTGGTATGATTTCCATTGATTTAACCCAAGATTAAAAATATGAAGAATTTAAAATCTCATAATTTTAAATTCCTAAACCAAACACCCCCTTAGCTTTCTTAGAATGCTAAAGCAACCTTTTGATTTCCATTGATTCTATCACCTTACAGTAAGATCACATGCTTAGCAACCTAATCCTCATCAAAGTGAAATTCTGTATCAAGATCCAAAATATTTGACATTACGATTTCCTTTTTGAAGTCCGAACTATGAGAAGAATCTCGGAATTATAGAGGTTCGCAATAAAGCCCCAGTCACCATTAATGTATGATTGTGTAACCTAATGTCAACTATTTAACTCTCTCTTTTGATAAAACTACATTAAAATAAGGCTTCCAAAAAACATTGAACATCATAGTCCACTTCAAGTACCTAAATCTAATATCGATGACTCCACACAAATTACTAACAAACAATCATATAATGAGATTAGATCATTCACAAATCGAATATCACAATAGTAAGTTCAATTCCATCTTTTTAAATAAAACAAATCAGACATATAAAGTTTATATCTTTTCATAAGTAACATGAAAAAAATAAAAAAAATCAAATCATTAAGAAGAAAAATAAAAAAATAATGTAGCCAAATCATTAAAAAAAATTATAAGATTTGAATAAGATTACATGAACTTGAAAAGCTTCTTTCATGTTTTAGAGATTTATCTACATGTCAAAGAAACAAAAAATCCTATTAGAGGTTTCACAGATCCAATCCAAAACGTTACATTGATAAACTAGAAGCAATAAATTTGATAAATTGAAACAAAAAATGTACAATGAATTTATGAGAATCGGTGATCGAATGTTCTAGTTATTGAATTTGAGATTTCATTGTACCAAAGTGTTTGTGTGGCTCAATTATGAATTGCTATGTGTGGTTTTGTTTGTACGAAATTAAGTTTGAACCCCTACTTTGTAGATTACTGCCGTTATCTAAAAGTTTTATTTTTTATAGTTGTGACACATAGTTTTTGATCATGTTTTAAAAAAACGTATTTAATTTTTTAAAAATACGAAAGTGCTACTGAAATTTTGTTTTATTATATAAAAATTAAGGTATCTAAATTATTAAAGTATGTTCTACAGTATAAGAAATTTTTTACGTGTCATTCAAGTAAGGAGTAATTGTTGACATGACAGTAAACAAAAACACATTAGTCCAAAACGCAACCATTATTTTCATCAAACAATACATCATTTATGTCATCAAATTTCAAACACCACATTAATCCAAAACACCACCATCGTCAAACAACTTACTAAAGCTCATAAAATGATGAGAAAGCGTACTCAATCACAAAATTTAATCAGTATTAAATGTAACAAAACGTAGTCATTCACTAATTTGCACATGCATCATATCAAGATAAGTACTCACAAAAATCAATCTGTTTTTGATTCTATATCCATGCCCACTCAGTATTACCATTTGCTATTCACTTCACTTCTGGAAACTGAGCGGTGGTATCTTCGTGCCACTTCCGAAATAACCATTATTTCTGCTACAATAACGAGGCACAAAATCATACGAATGGCAGTCTCGTAGCCCCAGTAGTCGAAATGCTCAAACATAAATACCACGAAGTTCTGGAAAAAAGGAATAAACGATAATGGAAAATTTAGTAAAGAATAACAAAATAAAATCCTTTAAGGGAAAACTGAAAATATATAACCTTCCAAAGACCCTTAATTGCACATATATTCAAGCTAAATTTATAATTGCGTATATATCCTTTCTAAAAATTAAATATTTCATATATATCCAAATAAGTATAAGTATTTTATATATATTTAAAACCAAAAAAGATATAATAAATACAATATAGATATAACATGTTCACTTTACCCTTCTTCTACAACAAGATTATCTGATTTACTATTTACTATTTACCAGAGTTATAGTTGAAGAGCTTTTAATAACTTCAATCATTACGATAATCAAGCGTGTAACATTTTGTGATAAGTGGATAACCATTTTTATCGATAAATGTTTATTTGATTTTCTATTACTACATTCATAGTCGTTTCCGTTAGATTCTTATAATCAACTTTATGAAAATTCTCTTTTAATGATGGCAATAGCTTTTTTCGGTAAAATAGATTATATGTTCGATATATATATGTAACTAAAGAGGAATCGATGAAGATTTAATAATTTATATTTCATTAAATCATGTGACCTCATATTTCATGAAAAAAATACCATGATGACAGAATAAAGTGATGTGTTATACAACAAGGGTATAAATGATATTTATATGTAGTTAACACTTATTTTGAGTTTAATATATATACATAAAACAATTATTTGGACATATATGATAATTTTGTGATTAACAAGGATACATATGTAATTATTATTTTAGCTTGGATATATATGCAATTATGAGCTTTTTGAAGGATATATATGCAAATCCCCCCATGATTTTAACAATTATTAAGGGTAATAATGTTTCATTGCAACTTGAAAAACCAAGTAAACATACATAAAGCCTCACTAAGCATACCTGGATGCACATAATCTTTTTTATGACCTTGAAGAAGTGGAACTCATGCTGCACATGGCGTGCAACGCAGCCGTATTTGTTGATGCACCACAACGTGCATTGCTCACTCATTAGAAGGAGTATCTTTATGGCAACTGATTTCATGAAAGTATTTTTCCCTCCATACTCGAAAGTTAGCAGCAACGTAAACAAAACAGTGATGACACCAAAATATTGGTAAACGCCTAGTGTAAGGCCTTTCCCAGCATATGGAGTAGGTGTCTGCAATAGATCCTACAAAAATTCAATGTTATTCCAGATTCGTAAAAGTTCATTCTATAGGCTTATAGCATATGGAAGAAGGTATGCAGAATGCACTAACCTCTGTCTTATTGTAGTCTTTGAATAAGACCCAAAAACCAAGAAGAGCCAAAGCTCCATAAAACTCAGTGAAAAGCTCTAACATGATTAATATCGACTCTTCGAACAGCCCAGCCCATACCAGCTTACTACCATTCTCTAATGCGATAATCAGAGAAGTGAAGATAATTATTGCATAGAATACAGCTTGCTTCCGGGTGGAAGTTTTCTTCACTATTAGTATGGCAAGGTTATAACAAGAGTTAGCCAAAACTGATACGGAAAAGATCCATATCAACTTGAGAAAAAACTCTCCAATTTCATTGGAAGTAAACATCCAAGTAGCATCATCAGCATAGTTCACTTTGGATTCACGAGCACCTACCATGTCCCCCACACCACTAACTCCTAGTCCAACCCTAAAAGTAGAAGAATACACTTATCAGTGACACATAACAAAGAAATAAAATAGGCTGTTCGTTATTGAAGCAAAGTATTTTTTCAAAGATAAATGGTGCAGTGTCTACAAACACATTGCTGCTATTTATTATGTAAACATGTTACATGGCTTAAAATATTTTATCTTATAAACAGTACAAAGTATCACAGATCTAAAAGTGTCAATTTTATGTCAATTATTACAACAGTTAAACACATGAAAAACGATGTGAGTTGCGATTATTTGGACATTTAAGCACTTAAACACATCAAACAGCGATTATTTCAACATTTAAACACTTAAAACACATCAAACAGTAATGGAGTAGAGATTAACACGCGATTATTTCAACATTTAAGCACTTAAAAACTTGAAACAGTAGTAACACAGTCGAGATTAACATGTGATTATTTCGACATTTAAACACTTGAACGCATCAAACAATAACGCAGTGGAGATTATTTCAACATTTAACCACATAAAACACATCAAACAGTAATGGAGTAGAGATTAACACGCAATAACTTCAACATTTAAGCACTTAAAAACATCAAACAGCAACATAATCGAGATTAACACGCGATTATTTCGACATTTAAACAATTGATTTTTGAACGCAATCAAAACAGTAACGCTAGTGGAGTTCATTTCCCACATTTAAACACTTAAACACATCATACGATTTATCAGGTAATTATTTAACAACATAATCAGTTTAAAACATGAATTAATGGCAAAAAACGTTAATTAATCATAAAATTTTTGTTAATTTAGCATATTAACAACATAATTAAAAAGTTAAAATGTGATAGATGATACCTAAGAGAGATTATTATGATGATTCGAGCTAGTAGAAGGTGTATTAGCATGTATTTTGGCACCACTTTCAAGTTTTATTCCAGAAGTGTGTTTATTCTCTGGCAAAAAGGCATTATATAATACAATGTACATGGTCAAAGTCAAAGTCAAACAAAGTATAAAATCATGTATAAAAATAAAACCTAAATCACGTACAAAAATAAAACGTAAATCATGTACTAAAATAAAACCTAAATCATGTACTAAAATAAAACCTACCTAAAATATTTTTCCTAATATAATTACATAGGGAGAATTTCATTTATATCCTTACAAAACTTCATAATTATGTCAATATATTATTCATTGTTTTTCAAACATTCTATATATAAATTACCATTTGACTTAGTTAACAATATGTGAGTATAGGTAATGTGAATGTGTTTGTGGATATGTAAATTACATCACATAATACATTGGATATATAAGCCAAAATTAGGATTAATGTCTTGTAATTTATGGATAATATTGCATTTTTTTAAAAACTAATATAAAAATGTTAATTCTTTTCCTATTTTACCTCACAATTCATATGTTTGTTGAAGAAGCAAGCTTGTAATTAAGAATTGGTTATACTAATTCCTTTTTGACGTCATAAAATTTTCGAATGTTATTAAACATACTTTGCATTTTTTTGCTCGGTAGAAACATTTTGTGGCTTCCTCTATTTTAGCGATTGTCCAGCCTATACTTTCTAGATGTTAGTACCATTTCCATTCGTCCATCCTTTTATAACATTCACAATTTCAACATTTCTGAAACTATACTCAACTTTCAACAATTCAATATTATCAAAGATTCAACATTTTCCGAAAATAGATTCCATTTGTCCGGCCAATATCCATTTGTGTAGCAATATACATTCCTCCAATGTCCTATGTTGACTTTGCTACAATGTTCATTCGTGTAGGATTGTAGGAATATAGTTTCCATATTCAAATTTTTCAACCATGTTCCAACGATTGTCCAACTGTCCATTCGTAGCAATAACTTTCCATGTTCCGCTTTTTTCTTACAATTCAACATTTTCATAGATAGATTCTTTAGTTAACAAACATTCCATATATAAATTACCAATTGACTTAACTTTTCAATTGTTTCCATAATCCCATAATTCCAGCCATGTTAATAAGATATCTTATAAGAAATGAGATTTAAAAAACAAACTCGAAAAGAATCAAACTTATTTAATAGATCTATATAAAAAAGCATAAAAAAATACCTCAAAACATTAGGTATCATGGTGGGTTTCGTTGGTTATGTTCTGGTGGGGGCAGCGACACTGGATTCCGGCGAAAATTTACATAGAAAATTTGTATCACTTCAAAGTCATTAAAAAACATCTCGTAGTAAGAAAAAAATTTAATTAAAAAAACTATATTAACAAAAATATAAAAATTTATACAAGCAAACAACACTTAAAGATAAGGCATGTCAAAACAAATATTACAACAAATATTAACAACTTCTATGGGTGTACTAATAAATATATATAACAAATTTTGATACTTTAAAGTATGAAATCAATATAAAATGTCGCAATATACACTACTACAAAAAAGGTTAAATAGAACGGTTGAAACACCTTATATAGATCGGTTATGAACCGCTCTATACAAGGGTGATCTATATGTGGGGAACATAAATAGATCGGTTGATAACCGATCTTTTTAACATAACAATTAGAACGGTTAATACATAATAGCCGCTCTTTTAAAGCAATTTTCAGGCAAAAAAAAATCCAGATTTTCATAACAATGCATATCTTGCTGAATTTCCATTCACTCATAACAAATACAATAAATATATTAATACAAATGGCTGCAACAAAAACAGCATTCCAATATCCAAAAACAAAAAATAACCAGTTTTTTAAGATGCACATTAACGTCACAATTCTCCATTAGTCTCTTTAGCATCCATCATACAGTTTATATAAGGAGGACATTAACGCTGTAATTCGCCATTAGTCTCTTAGCATCCATCACAGTCAACTAATGCCTTCACAATCAATCTACACAGACCAATACAATATCATAATTAGAATAAGATATAGTAGTACAATTTTTAACACATGTTAGGTTCACCTGTTATAAGATTCTTATAAAATAGCAATGTAAGAGATTCCAATGGGTACCTGTAGTAAGGTGAAGTAGGACCATAGTCACATAATATCATGAAGCATCCATTCGACTTCTAGCTTGAACCCTTCGTTCTCGTCAAACTTGTTAGCTTTCCCTGATTTAATGAACACCTTGTTAATATCATGAAGCCCTCGTAGGGGCATTTCCATTAACAAACTGGTAAGGGTCATCTCTGACACAGATTCAAACAATTAGCTAAAATAAATCTGTCTACAAGACAGTCTCTGAATTTACTGAAAATACCTGAGATGAATAGTTCAAGAATGATTTGATTTAAGATGACGATAAGAGGTCCTATTTAGAAACCATATTAGGAAAAAGTGCCGTTTATGAATTCAGCCTTCATTGCTGGTCTTCATGATTTCCTGTTAGGCCGGAGGCGATTTACTTGGTTCAATGAGGCCGGATCAAAATTGAGCAAGCTGGATCGCTTGCTTGTCTCTCAAAACTTCTTTGATGTGTTGTCTAATGCTTCGGTGACTGCCATGGTAAGGGTCATAACAAATACAATAAATATATTAATACAAATGGCTGCAACAAAAACAACATTCCAATATCCAAAAACAAAAAATAACCAGTTTGAATAGTTCAAGAATGATTTGATTTAAGATGACGATAAGAGGTCCTCTATAGAAACCATATTAGGAAAAAGTGCCGTTCATGAATTCAGCATTGATTTCGACCATACGGATATCGGGCTTCATGTAATCGATAAAATAGTCATCCTGATAGATATCTATGAATTGACTATGAAATAATGATATACAATAGTCACCATAGCATAAACACGAGTTTCTCTAAATTTATTAGAAAAAGTTAATACCTTGTATCTCCACACATTACTGAACATAAACGATGGGATGACGAGAGTTGCGTTAAGTGATCCTGCAACTACAACAATATTGCAGACCTGTTGTTAAACCAAGACTGAGACAGAGTCCAATAAAACCTACTACACTCACCCTATAACATCAAACAAACAATTTCAGCAACAATAAGATATTCTACAAGTTGAGGCATAATGCTGCTACACATAAGGGTGTTTGGGATTGCGTTTCTTTTTGTGTTAATAGACAAAGATGTCAATAATCTTTCCAAAAAAGTGCGCCCAAGGTACTGAACTTTCAATTTGCTCGTACTGTCCTCTTTTGTAGCTTATCTACATATTGCTTGTACAGATTAAAAAATGATAGGGGGTATTTAGAGCCAATTTAATTTCATGAAAAACTATCAAGTACTAAGTTTCTGCAAGTCCCATTTAATTATAGCTAATAGTTTGATTATGATCAGTGAATACCAAATAATCCCTTTCGGTATGCACATCCAAACACCCCTTTATCTGAGGTGGTTATAAGGTTATGGGGGCAAGATCCACTTAGCAACTGTTATTGGTTGTCTAATGGTTCTTTAATTTATCTATATATGCGCTTAACCAATAGAGATTTAGCAGAACTGTAACTTTTGGTTGCTTTTGTACTTGGTTTTTATGTTGCACCAATTTATTTTGGTCTTATATGTTGTTTATAACTATATAATATCTTCATAAGTTAAAGTTTAACCTTCTTTGCAGCATCTTAAGGTGGATTGATGCAGCAACTTCATAGAATTCTTGGTCCATCTTCTGTGAGGCGCTCACCTAGCCAATCTTCAAGAACCCAGCAGTCACCGACACCACCACCGTCAATATCAGCTGCACGACCAACCTGCTTTTTATTGTTGCAAAAATAAGCTAAAAACCTCAGTCCACCACAAACTAATCCGAATTATCATACACCAATCCTAGCCTGAAACAACCAAATAGATAGTAAGATGTAATTAACAGCCAAAAGACTAAAAGGAAAACCACAATCATGTACAACTCACCCGAGCCGTGGTCTGGGTACCTCGAGCTCCATCAGTGACTTCCTTCATATCTTCAATTAACCAACCCATCAATCACACAAACAAACTTAGGTTCCAACTAATTAAACAAAGTTAGGGTTTATAAAATAATTTACCAGATGTGTGGTTCGTCCACTCATCTTATAACCAGAGACGAGTTGAATTGGATTTTGTCAAATTAGGGTTTGTTTGGTGAGAGTGGGGAGGGCTGGTGTGTTTTGATTTTGGGGAAATGGGGGCATAGGTTTTGTGTTCAAAATTTTGGGAATTTTTTTGTGAAGCGGCAAGATATCCCGCTAAAACTATTTTAGAGTAATACATCGGTTATTTACTTATACCCGATTTATTTAGTTTCTCAATTTATAGTTTTCTTTTATAAATATATAGCATTTTTAAATAGATCGGTTTTTTACCTAATAACCGTTCTTTTTAATTTTAAAATTAAATAGATCGGTCTTTATCCTAATAACCGTTCTTTTTGTTAAAATCCTCTTTTTTTCTCATATAGAACAGTTTTTAACAAAACCGCACTATATGGAGTGATCTATATAAGCCTTTGTGTAGTAGTGACAATTACGAAATCTGTCCTAGAGGAGCTATTACCATCACAACCAATGTGATCAATGAAACCCAATACCATAACTACTTAGGAGGCGTTTG
>BQNB010113464.1:0-19350 GCA_026074375.1 Tanacetum coccineum
AGACTCTAGCTTACTATCCTGAGGACCATAACCTTTAAATTCAGGTTCTTTGAATTCATCAAGACCAGAATAAGACAAATCAAGTTGTATACGTCTATTATAGATTATAGGATAAGGTGGTGCAACAGCATGATACCCTAAGCCCTGTTTACTATTGTTAGTTCTCTAATTCCCTAACAACTTGTCAAGGCTTTTTGAGGCATTATCAAATTTCTCAATCTTAAAATCAATACCCTCTTTTTCTTGCTTAACTTTTTCAAACTCACTTTTAAGCACTCCTATTTCATATTCTTTACAAGCTACTTCCATTTTAAGAACTTTAACTTCTTCACTAAAAAGAACCTCATTCTTTTTATATGTGATAAGTTGTTCTTCTATAA
Organism: Tanacetum coccineum; assembly: GCA_026074375.1. Lineage (NCBI taxonomy): Eukaryota > Viridiplantae > Streptophyta > Magnoliopsida > Asterales > Asteraceae > Tanacetum > Tanacetum coccineum. The sequence continues at coordinate 381 of BQNB010113464.1, forward strand.
TTGCTAAATCTCTTTTATAAGTAGCTGCTGTAAATTCAGTTTGATTAAGTTTAACAAGCAAATCATCACACTGTTTTTTAAGAGTTTCATAGTTTTTTAGACAAGTTTTAGTGCAAGATTTATCATTATATACCTCAGAGTCTGAAAACTACATTAGAGCCATGTTTGTATGAACCTGTTATTCTACCATATCACTCTAGTTAAAACCAACACCATCTATAGCCAACATTACCTTTGAAGATGTGTCTTCATTGTTTCCTTGCTTCCTAGTTTTGTCTTGATTTTTATACTAACCCTCTTTATTCCTTGGTGCTCTACATTCCCTGGCAAAGTGTCCCATCTTATGACAGTTAAAACACTCTACCTTGGACTTATCATACCCAGCAGTATCATTAGCATTGATGAATATTTTCTTTCCTGTCTTTTGATAGTATCTATTTTCCCTCATACTTAGCAGAGATAGTTGCCACTTCAGATTCATTGCTTCCAAATCATCTTCATGAATTTGCTCTAAGTCCTACTGTAGGAGATTAGAACCATTAGGATTTTCAACCATGAAAGCATACATAACATTATCACTGATGTTAGCAGAACTAGTTTGAGGACTAGCAGTATTAACATTAGAACTAGCAGTACTAATTTTACAAGCATTATCATTAGTACTGTTAGTGCTTAGAGTAGTCATAAAAGCTATGTTTTGAGCACCAGTACTTGCAACAACAGATTTCTTTACATCTTGTTTAACAATTTTAAAGTTGTTGTACAAATCATCAATACTCATTGTTTCAATATCAGCCTTATTCATCCAGACTACAATATGTGTACTTTACTCAGGAGGCAAGCTTCTTAAAAACTTTGAATTTAGGTCTTCTTTAGTGATAAACACACCCAAAATTGAAAGCCTACTAACTATCTTCTGAAGCCTGTTGAAGATAGAGTCAAGTAACTTTGTGCTTGAAGCATTACAATTTTCATACTGTTGCTTTAAAAGTGTCTTTTGTGTTTTCTTGGTGGCTTCATCCCTTCAAATCATGTTTCAATAGCAGCAAACATTAATTTAGCATCACTGTACTAACTAAAAGTAAGTTGATGTTCATTGGGAAGAGCCATGAGTAGAAAGCTTCTAGCCTTCACATCATTTTTCTTATTGGTCTTTTCTTTAGCAGTTACAAGTACTAACATCTTTGTAACTGAGGTACCAGTCTCTTGTGTTATTTGTGGTACAAATACCCATAAGTTACCATTCTTTATGACCTTCCATAAAGCATAATCTTGTACTTGGAAGTACTGCTTGATTCTTATCACCCATATCTTATACTTAATCAGTTTGAGGTTGGGAAGCTTAGCAGTAGTAGAATTATGTGCAGATTTGAATTCCATGACTTCTAGATCAAAGTTTCTCAAAGCAAATGCTCTGATACCACTTGTTGATCCCAAACCTTGATCGATTCTTTAACTTGTAAAGAGTATGTTACCTTGGATAAATCCAAAATAAAAATAATAGAGACTTTGTGTGTATATTAAAGTGTATGCGGAATCTACACCTTAATACTCTAGAAGTAATATCAATGGAATAGTGAATATGAATGAACAAGAGATTTAACAAAAAGATTTTATATTGTTAGATCAATAATACGAGTACTCTTAACTAGTACTAGGGTTTACAACCTAGAAGGTATGATGATATATATATCCAGATTCTATACCTTAGGACCTCCTTTTATACACCAAGGAGTACTACAAGGCTTACAATACTTTCCTAACTTATCATGATCTTTTCTATAAGAAAACGTAATCTTCTAAACAAATACGGTATACATATCTTCTTTACAAATAACCAATACTTATCTTCATAAGTATTCTTGTTCTCCACTCAATCTTTATCTCAACTCTAATATGTCTTTGATCTTCTCTATTAACATAATCTTTTTAGCAGTTGTAACTTTATCAGCAGTTGTAACTCTTGAACTAGCAGCATTATCTTTATTGAAGACAGTAGTAACACAACAACACTAACTAAACACATGCATTATTAACTACTTAGCAGTACTAAGTTACACTAACAGTTGTAACTTCTATACTAGCAGTAGTAATGTTTTGTCTTCAACCCTGAATAGTTTTAACTTCTACTAACAATAGTAACTTTACACTAACAGTAGTAACTAGCAGTAGTAACATTATACTACCAGTACTAACTACTTAGTATAATTTTCATTACAACTACTGAACAGCACTAAGTTAACTTGACAGTACTAATATATACTTGAGCAGCAAAAACTCTACAAAGTCTTTTGAACCTAATAATATTACTGTAGGATCTGCCTTGATACTTGCTAATGTTTCAGTTTTTTCTCCTAAACTATCATTGCATTACTATAACATTACAATGAGAAACATGGTTAAGGTTTTTCGTAAGGATACAGTTCCTGAAAGTGGCAGTGGTGTAGTTAAGAGTGGAATGTTAGAAGAACAAGATATAATGAATTTGTTAGAAGAAGAAGAAATGGTTGATTTTGAGTTACAGGTTTGTGAGAATTTTACTAATCATGAGGATCAATACAAGTTAGATGAAGAAGCATTAAACTTCGCATTAGGAGAAAAAGCAAAGGCAGAACATGAGTGGTTGGAGAAATGTAGGCAAGAACAAGAGTTAGATGAGGAACATGAGAGACAACTTTGAGGCTTTTATATGTAACCTATCTATCAAGTAGCTGTTAATGTATCATTTTAAGTTGTATCAGTTTAAATTGTATAAGTTTATGTGCTATTATAATGTAGTTTCTTTATATTTCTATATATTTAAATGGAAATGCAATGTGTAAATCATATCTAAACACCCCCTTTATCTAATGTAATCAAATGCTAGATGGAAATGCAATCAAATGAGCAAGACTTATAAATGGAAATGCATTCAAATGAGCATTTACATTTGCATTTTGAATTTAGAAAGTCAAACTGTAAATGGCATAAGTTTTGAATGCAAATGCAGTCAAGTCAGAGCATTTATATTTGCAATTTGACTTTAAAAAGTCAAACTGCAAATGTTAAATGGCATGAGTTTTAAATAGAATTACAGTCAAATCATAGCATTTACATTTGCAGTTTGATATTCTAAAGTCAAAGCCCAAATGCTAAATGACATGAGTTTTGAATGGAAATACAGTCAAATCATAACATTTACAGTTTGACTTTAGAAAGTCATATCTAAATGCTAAATGGCATGAGTTTTGAATGAAATTGCAGTCACTCAAAGCATTTGTATTTGCAGTTTGACTTTCTAAAGTGAAACTGAAAATGCTAAATGGCATGAGTTTTGAATGAAATGCAGTTAAATTATAGCATTTATATTTTCAATTTCACGTTAGAAAGTCAAATTGCAAATGCTAAATGGCATGAGTTTTGAATGGAAATGCAGTCAACTCAAAGCATTCACATTTGAAGTTTGACTTTAGAAAGTCAAACTGCAAATGCTAAATGGCATGAGTTTTGAATGGAAATGCAGTCAACTTAAAGCATTTTCATTTGCAGTTTGACTTTTTCTAAAATTAAATTGCAAATGCTAAATGGCGTGAGTTATGAATTGAAATATTAAAGCAGTCAAATAAGCATTTGCATTTGTAGTTTAACTTTAGAAAAAGTCAAACAACAAATGCTAAATGGCATGATTTTGATAGGAAATGCAGTCAGATCATAGCATTTGCATTTGCAGTTTGACTTTCCAAAGTCAAACTGCAAATGTTAAATGGCATGAGTTGAAATGGCATGAGTTATGAATGGAAATGCAGTCTGCTACTGATGGATAACTGAAATGGAATTTTAAATGGAAAAATGCAGTCTGTAACTCATATCCAAACACCCCCTTTATCCAATGCTGTTAACTAATGCCATAAGCATTCGCATTTTGACTTTAGAAAGTCAAACTACAAATGCTAAATAGTTCAAGCTACATTGCATTGGAATGACATGCAGTCTACAAACACTCAAACTACAAACTATAATATTGCTAGAAACATAAGTTAAATGATCTAACATAATTAAACAAGACAAGATCTTCATCACCAAAAATACCTTCATCACTAGAAACATCTTCATCACTGAACATTTGAACCACTTATGAAATTATTAGAATATATAAGATGTTGTATTTATCCTACTTGACTCATTATTTAAACCACTTATGGAATTGTTAACTCAATAAAATAAAATACATACCTTTATTTACCTATAGTTGAGCATGCTCTACTTGCTTTGCCTCCTTTGCCTTCTTTGCCTTTATCATCCTACCAAAATCCACTTCAAGCTTTTTGATTTTGTTTTCAAGATCAAGATCATCAAGTTTAAGATCATCAAAATCATACACTTTTCTCTTTCCCTTATCATGCTTTGCCTGCTCTGCCTTTATTGCCCTAGCAAAATCTACTTCAAGCTTTTCTACTCTGTTTTAAAGATCATCCACTTTTCTGTTTCCCTTATCATATAAAAGTTAATAGGTTAAGAAATGTTAAATCCTAATTGACCCAATAAGACAAGACCTTAACCCAATACAATAAAATGCATACCTTTATTCATCGTCAATTGATCATGCTCTGCCTCCTTTTCATTTCCCTTATCACCTAGAGGTTAATAGGTTAAGACAGGTTAAATGTATATATACAATACACTTCCAAACAACCTAAAAATGCAATATGAAAATAATACACTAACATTTCCTATATTTCGTCCACAAGTCTTCATGTAACACATTAGCTATTTCATCCTCAAAATTCTAGTTTTTCCCATATTTCTCCAAAACATACTCAACCATCTCATCAGTCACCAACAACTTTCTATAATCCTTCTCTATAACCTTTGAAGATTCTACCATTGATAAGTATTTTTCTATAGAACAGATTAGGTGTAGACCATTAGGGGTGTTTTAGAGATAATTTGCAGACCATAAGGGGTGTTTGGATACTATTTTAAAACCATTAGGGGTGTTTAGCACTACCATTAAAACTACATTAAAGCTACATGCATATAAGGAAACATATTTTCCTTTAACCACTAAACAAGAACAATGCAACAATAGGCTAACATATGACCATATACAGAACAATGCAAAAAATACACTAACCTTTTAACATAGCATAATTATATAAGTCGTCTAACATCTTATCAGTAACTTCATTGCTTTCCTTCTAGTTGTTCTCATACTTAGCATATATATAATCTGCCAAATCCTTTTCTCTTTTAGCTTTGCTCTAATCTTTTTCTGCCATTGTATGAATGAGGTTATGATTAATGTGGAATGATCAAATAAGCATAACGCACTTAATAACCAAAAGAAAAACTAAATACACTAACCATTTTTCTTTTTCTTATTGATTGTGGTTAATGTATCATTATTAATGGATTTAGGGATTTAGGTTTGTTGGATTATGGTTATAAAAGGGGATAAAAAAATACGGGTAAAAACATACGGGTCAAAATAACCCGTCTAAATTTCCCGCCAATAAGTAAAATATATATATATATATATGACGTGGATAAGACCGGCTAGTAGTGGGTTTCATGGTTCATAATGGTATTGTTTTTTATAGAGTATGCATAATAAGAAATAGAATAAAGTGCATTGTTCATAAATAGTGTTTACCCTTAGTTTTTTAGTTGGATGATTTCTTGACCTGTGTTCACTATAAAATTTGTATAAAATCAACCGTTAAGAGTTAGACGCTAAAATTTTAATGGTAGATCCACGACTCAGTAGCCTACAACTTTATAGCTTACTGCTTAGACTGGGAAGATTCCATCCTTGACTGGTAGGGGCCTGAAGTTGACTGAAAATTCTTTCAGCTTTTATAGGTGATATATATTTGTATAAGGCTTACGCAATCGATTTTATCAATGTATCTAGCATGACTTCCATTAAGAAGATTTAGTGATACACTATAATAACTAACTTAATTGAGTAAACTTTTTTATTTAAAACCTATGATACAAAGATGTATGCATGCTTCTTCATACATATTTGAGATACATGTTATTTGTCAAAATTATACCCTTTGGAACTAAATCGTTGCCATCCAATCGCAAGAACATTTGGAATTTCCTTTTACTCTATGTGAGACGTAAATAAATTGCAAATCAATGTGATCATTCACTCTTCATGAGACGTTGGTGTTATAATCATAGTTCTTTATTGGTTTACTTAATTAAGTTAAGCTGGTGAGATCCTTAAGCTCGAGGTATAGATAGGATGAAACATGCTTACTTAACACTATTTTCTTGTTCACAAGTGTAATGAGTAAGTCCTATAATGATATAGGAATTTTACTTCACTTGCAATTATTGATTGTCAATTACCTTTTGAATACACCATTGCTAGCAAATCAACCAATGTGATAGTTGCATGTCATTAGGATCCTAACCTTTAGAATATTACTTCTTTATGTGTTTAAACATGGGTAGTTAATTTTCTTTAAGGAATTTTAATAAAAATACTAAAATTTTAAACCTTTTATTGTTGTATAGATGACATTACCTGCTCAAAACATAAATCATTTGGCTTTCAGGTCGATGCTTAAAAGAAAAAAACTTTCTACAACTAACTTTAATAATTGGTTTCGTCAACTAAGGATTGTCCTTATAGTTGAAAATAAATCCAATGTGATTGAACAACCTATGCCCCCTGCTCCTTCTCCTACTTCCCGTGCTCTAAATAATGAATAGGAGGATTGAAATGCTCTTTATGATGTTCATAATGAGATTGCATGTCTTATGCTTGATAGCATGTCTCTCGAACTTTGAAGACAATTTAAAACTATGTACCATATAACATGTTGCATGAGCTTAAATCTATGTTTGAGAAACAAACTGGAGTTGAAAGGTTTGACCATATTTAAACATTTCATGCTTGTAAACAAGAAGTTTCATACATGCAAACAAGAAGAGGGGCAATCTGTTAACTCATATGTTCTAAAGATGAAGAGTTATCTCGAATAATTGGAACGCTTTAGTTATGTTCTCCCTCAAGACATTAGTTTTGGTTTAATTCTGAATGGCCTCACTAATGACTTTGCTGGATTCATAAGGAACTATAATATGCATAACATGTGGAAGAAAATTGGTGAACTACATGCTCTACTTATTGAGTATGAAAAGGGTTTACCTAAAAACGATGCTACACCACAAGTCCTTATGATTCAAGGTGGTAAAATCCAAAAACCCAATAAGAAACCACAAGCTGCTAAGGGCAAAGGAAAAGGAAAAAGGTAATGGTAAGAATAAGCCAGCTTATACCCCTAAGCCTAAAAACCCTTCAACTGCTAAGAAAGAGAACCCGACAAAGGATGTGACTTACCACCACTACCAAGAGGTAGCTGTTATCACATATGTTTAATCCAAACACAACATAATAAGCAATAAGCTAGAAAAATAGAGATGAAACTTAGAGAGAGAAGCAAAAGATAGAAGATTAGATTTAGAGAGAGAAAGTGGTGAGTAACAAATGAGAGCAAATGCAACCAACACCCTCTCCATGTGTGGAGAGGGTCCTATTTATACCCCTAACCCACTAAGTGGCGTATGGGCTTTTAACTTGGGTCGTGCTTGGCTTATCTTGGGCTTTGAGCCCGAAATACAGACAATATTAGATTGCAACCCAAGCCCGTTAATACCCGACTAGTGTATTACATTACAAGACCTTCTTTGACTTAATAAGACCAATAACATTCTTATTTGACTTAATATAATTAAGGCTAACAATCTCCCCCAATGTTGAGGTCTTCTTTGATCTCCCTAACGTTGATGTTCTTGATGGAGGTTATTTTAATTTGACTTTATCTTCTCCAATGTTGAAGATATGACGTTTGAGCATTTCCTTCTTTGGTCTTGTCTTGTTTGTAATGGCTTTGTGTTAGATTTTATAATCTAATTAACCAATTAATAAACACGAGTACGCAGCAGAATTAAAGATCACATGTAGAATACATTAATTAACAAGGATAGAAGACGATTACCTTTTAGTACGAAATGATACACCGTTTAAAGGTAACCATTAACACCATCTTCTATATACGCGTATGTATAATTACCACACGCCAAACCTCCAAGACCTAAAGTAAGATCTCTCTAAGCTTCTACATACAATACGTTCTTAGCAAACAATGAAGTATGCTAGTACTAGTAGTGTTTTTGTAAACGAACACCACAATACTTGAATTAAATCAACACGTAAGCAAAACCACCTTGTGGTGGTGGTCAAACACCAAACGAACACCCTAAAGGGTTGTTTGGTTTTGTTCAAGCAAACAAGGAACAAACCAAAACCCTTTTTGGTTTGTGGGATCGGTCAAACAAACCAAGGGAGAGAGAAAGGAAAGATTTAGGGTTTTTTTCTTAAAACACACATCATAATAATGAACCCTTGAATCCCTTTATATAGCCTCTATAACTTGAAGGAAAAGAAAGCAATCCCACCTCCTTCCTTTTTCTTGGTTTTACACATTAGTCCTTAATGTTTAACTTTTAAACATTTAACTAATATATTTATTTATCGTTTACTAAAAACACTAATTAAACATTGTTTACGTATTAACGTGTGCGTCCCCTTAGGCTCGAATAAATAATTCGGACATATATTATTTACGATGGACATATTCCAACAGCTCCCACTTGGACATGTAAATAATATAATAACATTGGTAAGCATCTAGGAACATGCTAATGCTCCCAAAATATTCGAGTATGGTTTCACAGGGCATGAACAAATGATTTATGAATTTACAATCCCTTTGTTTCCGATACCGTTGTTAAATTGGATATGGATCAATGTCATTCCATATTTAACGATTCTGTTTCTCATATATGAAGTAATCAAGATTACTGAAAATCAATGAGACATATCTACATGAGTTTTCAGGTACGGCCATACACACATCTGATTATTTCTATAAGGGGCCCAGTGGTATCTTCTTCAACAATTTGAAGGAACAAATTCTATATTGACTACAAGTGTCTAGTCATCATATGGCATAAACCATTCTGACATAGCCCTTATTAGTTACCTTATTCAGGACAACTTAAACTATATCAAGAAGGAATATCCATATATGTTAAACCTACTTGCGTCTCAAGTCTAAGGATTTATGTAAATAAAATCACGTACAAGATTCACTTGATGATGTCGATCTATAAAGTGATATTCTTGTGGCGGGAAAATCCAATATTCATCTTATGAATATCATGTGAGTTTGGTGGACTCATCCTATATGTAAAAATAGGGGTGTTACAACTTATGAAGTAATACCCTAAATTAGCTTCAACTGCTATATGTAAAAATAGGGGTGTTACAGCAACTTAGTTGAAAATTGGTATTTTATTTGACGTGTCAAATATATACGAAGAAGCATGCATACATCTTCGTATCATTGATTTTAAATAAAACTTTTACTTAATTAAGTTATTATTACGGTATCACTTATTATCATCGTATCTTATACATAAATAGTGAGACCTTAAAATTGACGATTCAACGTGTTTCAGCCCCCATGCTCCTGGCATGTTGGTACGCTTTCTATTTCTGATAAAGGCCTTGTAAAAGGACCAGCTAGATTGTTATCTGTGTGAACTTTTAAGTACTTCTTATTTCGCCCAGTTCAACACACTCGCGAAATATGATATTCGTCTTTGATAGTGTCTGGCGCCTTCTGAACTCCCGTTCATTAGCATAATGAACTGCACCTGAATTGTCGCAGTACATATTCAAGGTCATTTATCGTTTGGTACAATACCAAGCCCTGGAGATATATTTCCTATCCAAACAGCTTCCATGGCAGCTTCTGACGCAGCTATGTATTCAGATTCTGTAACAGACATTGCAGTGGTACTTTGCTTGAAGCTCTTCCAATCCATTGCGCCTCCATTCAAAATGAAAACATATCCTGTCTGAGACTTAGTGTCATCTCTATCAGTCTCCGAATCCTGCATCGCAATAGCATTAACTTAAGTTCTGTGCTAGGATTTCACCATAAACCAAGAAATATCTTTAGTATTTTTAAATACTAGATGTTTTTCACGGCAGTCAGTGAGGTTCACAGGATTTCTGTTGAAATCGGCTTGTCTTATTTGCGCGAAACGCAACATCAGGTCTAGTGCAACTCCTAACCGCATAAATGATCGGACCCTACAGCCTAAGCAGTAAGGTACATTCTTCATGCGAATTAACTCATTAGGTGTTGAGCACCTGTGATTGTTAAGTCAAGTCTTTTCTTGCATGGGGATAATGACCACGTTTGGAATTATCCATTTTATATCTCTTCAAGATCTTATCCATGTAAGCATTTTGCACAAAGTGCCATTTAATCGCTTTGTCATATCCCATTCTAGATATTGATTCCAAGAATAAATGTGCTTCCCCCAAATCGTCATGCAGAAAAAACACTTTCCAGATAATCCTTTACACTTTGTAACTAGGAATGTGATTTCCATGATGATTATGTCATAAACATACAAGATTGTGGAATGTAACTTTTCTCCCACTATCCTTTTGATATACATGGCTAATCAAGATTTTGAGTAATATCCATTACCTTTTGATTTTCCTCACTCAAATCTTTTGTTCCAGCTTCTGATCTTGCTTAAGACCTTAAAGGATCTTTGAAGCTTGCTACTGTCCTGGATGATTAGGATCAACAAAACCTTCAGGTTGCACCATATAGAGTGCGTAAGTGACATATGGTGATTGACTAGCGGGGATGCTTTGTCAGGGGTTGTTTGCATATATATTCACTGTCATGTAGCACTATTGTCTACTGTTGATATATTGGCACAACTTTTGGGTTTAAGGTCAAACCTACGAGCTTACCAACATTATTATTGATGTTTTCGAGTATCATTTTCAGGTGAAGTAAAAGAGAAGTAGTTTGGTGATTGTGATAGCAGACTTAGAAGTATCCCGTGTGGAATTTCGTGTGAAGGCTTGCTTGCTTGTTGTTTTGAGTCTAGTTTTTAGATGTTTTGGTATAAGTTTGGATTATGGTCCCCTATGTGGGCGTTTGAATAATTGCAAGAGGTTGTGGTTTAAGTTGCGATTTGGGACATCACTCGAGTCTGTTCGAGGTTGATGGTTTTCATAGCACTTGGAGTTTATGCAATGTAGTTTTCTCTATTTTGTATCTTGTGTTATGATTGATCATTATGTTACATTCCCGAGTTTCTGCCATTGTCGGGGTGTGACAGATTGGTATCAGAGCCAAGGTTGTAGATAACTAGGTGGATTGACCTAGACTATAATCTAAGATCTGTCGTTTAGTTGCGTATTGGATCTATGTGAGCGGTGTTCCGTTTTTGTGTGCTTTTGTGTGTTTGCGGTTTGGTACTTTAGTTATGTCAGTCATTGATATGTGTGAGCTCAGTATTGAATATGACTGGGAAAGGATGCGAGTATAAGTACGGTGGCCAATGTAATTATAAGTGTATCACAACTCACTCATACTTAGTAACGTTGTTCACACAAATCGATGTTGACACCGTAGGGTGGTATTATGTGTATATCAGTATATATAGTAAGATATTCTCTATATATGCGAGTCTTCCTGCCTACTTAATGTTGCCCATGTTCTCCCTCGTATAGATAATGCCGCCAAGGATGAGGACCCGAAGTGCTGGCCGGCCTATTGCCGAATCATTAGGAGGGGGAACGGGTTGGTAGAGGTGGAAGGGGTAGAAGACCTAGGGAAGGTAATGATGAGCGTGTTGATGATTTTAATGGTCAAGGAAATGACCAAGGTATAGGAGCTAATAGGGGTGTATAGGGTGTCATTAGGAATGTAGAGGGAGCCAATAGGGGAGCACCCGACTTCTCAACGATCATTGCCCAACAATTGCAAAACCTCTTACCCACCATGTTGGCTCAAGTTAGTAACCGAGAAAATGTTGGAAATCAGAATGGTGATATGGTTAATGAGAATGTTCAAGAGAATATTAGGAATATGATAGTAAATGAAAACCGGGTAGGTTGTTCGTATAAGGAGTTCTTAGCTTGTAACCCTAAGGAATATGATGGTAAGGGAGGTGCTGTAGTTCTTACTCGTTGGATTGAGAAAATGGAGTCTGTACATGATATGAGTGGTTGTAGTATTGACCAAAAAGTAAAATACACTGCTGGTTCATTCGTAGGTAAGGCTTTAACGTGGTGGAACTCTTAGATCCGCACGCTAAGCCGGGAAGTTGCTGTTAGTATGTCATGGAATGACGAAATGACTTTAAGTTATATGATTATACAAAGAGTTTTGTTTGTCCTAATGTCATGATATGCAAAAGTGTGGAAACTGAGTTGTGGTATCACGTCATTGACGGGTCTAGCAATGCTACGAATACTGATAGGTTTCATGATTGCTAGGTTTAGTTTCCACATTTTTGGTAACTCTAAAAGATAAGGAAGATTGAAAGTATGAGAATGGCCTTGCTCCACAAGATTCCGTGGAGGTAGCAGTCAAGCGGAGCCAAAGACTATACAGAAGGTGTGCAGATTTCTGGTGCACTGACCGATGAGGCTGTTAGAAATGGATCAATTAAGAAGGTTGAGAAAAGAGGAAATGTGGGGGAACCTAGCAAGGATAAGAATGGTAGGGATGATAATAAGAGGACTAGGACTGGGAATGCTTTGCTACATACTTTAGACACCCAGTAGGAAGAGAGAATAGGGTACTTAGACCCAATAGACCACCTGCAATCCTACCATACACCCACGGAGGGCCATGTCCGCAATAATGCATTCATACATAACCACCTCTGGTCATTTGGCAAGGGAATAAATAGATGTGTGCCGAGGAAAATGAACCTGTCAATGCAGAGAACCACCGCAACTGTAAGGGCATGTTATGGTATTGTTGTAGTACCGGACCAGGATAGGCCCCAGCTTTACCAAGGTGGAAAATTGCACAAGGATCAAAGAGAAAATTAACCAAATCAAGCTGCTGATAATAACGGTGTTCAGGTCATGGAAACCAAGTGAACCAGGCTAGGGGGGGGTAGGGCAATCATGTAGTTAGCAAGAGGAAGCTCGCCAGGATCCAAACATTGTGACGTAATGTTTTACTTTTGAACAATCATTTTGCCAGCTAACCTTATTGACTTTGTGCCAACATTGTTTGTTTCCACTACTTTTATACCTCTGTTAAGCATAGAGCCCGATGAATTAGGTTTCATATAATTGAGATAGCTAGCGGGCAGCTAGTAAAGATTGATAATTATTAAAAGGGTGCAAAACTAGAAATCGAGGGTCAGTCTTTTGACATCGACTTGGTACCATATTGTTGGACAAGGAAGTATTGATGTTAGATTAAAAGTAGTGTGACTGTGGACCCAATTAAAAAAGCTGAAATAAATTACCATGAGAAGAGGGTGAGGATACCAGACTACTGGATGCAAGGTCGTAGTAGTAGTAAGAGAGAGACCAGAAGAGAAAGCGAGACTTTAGATGAGTGCTAAAGCTAGTGATGAAAACGAGAGAAGAGATTGTTAAGAAGTTAGGAGATTTTCCCCTGAGGTATTCCCAGATGATCTATCTGGATTAACAACCGCCTATATGTGGAAATTGATATTCGATTGAGCTAATCCTGGGAGCAAAGCCGGTAGCCCAAGGTCTCCTTATAGTTTAAACCTCTTAAATAGAGATTGTCAGGAGCAAATCCAGAACTCCAAGACAAGAAGGTTTCACTCGTCCAGTTCGTCGCCTTTGGAGCGCCAGTTTTGATTTCGTTAAGAAAAATGAATGGATTCCTTTTAGGATAGCATTGACTATAGAGAATTGAACAAGTTGACTGTTAAGAATCGTTATCCACTTCCTAGAATTGATGATCTATTTGACCACTGCCAAGGGTCGCAGTTTTTCTCGAAGATAAATCTTAGGTCTGGATACCATCAGCTGAGGGTGTATGAAGATGACATTCCAAAGACTACGTTTAAAACTCGTTATGGACATTTCGAGTTCATTGTAATGCCCTTTGATCTGACTAACCTACCAGCGTATTTTTTTTATGGATTTATGAATAGCGGATTGTAGGCCTATCTAGATAAGTTTGTGATAGTGTTATATAGACGATAACTTAATCTACTCCAAGACTCAAGAGGTAGCATGTAAACACTTAAGTTAGTCCATTGGGACTCGCTCAAAAAAAAGAAATTGTATGCTAAGTTTTCTAAGTGTGAATTCTGGCTAAGAGAAGTACATTTTCTGAGCAATGTGATAAAAATTAATGATCATGTAGACCCTAGTAAGATTGAAGCTGTTAAGAATTGGAAAGCCCCTAGAACTCCGACTGAGGTTCGTTCAGTACTAAGGGAATGGCTGTATATTACTCTAGGTTTATTGAGAATCATTTCGTAATAAAGCTATGTCTCTCACTATCTGAGACTACAGAAGTTGTAAGCTTTCGATTGGGGTGAGGAACAAGAAATTGGCATTTTAAACCTTGAAGGATAAGTTGTGTAATGCGCTTGTTCTAGCTCTCCCTGATGGACCGGAAGACTTTGTGGTATATTGTGATGCGTCCGGGATAGGACTAGGCTGTGTGTTAATGCAAAGAGGTAAGGTGATAGCCTATGCGTCTAGGCAGTTGAAAATTCATGAGAAGAATTATTTCGTCCTATAAACTCCGGCCACATCCATCGACAAAATCGATTGCGTAAGCCTTATACAAATATACACCACATAGCACATAAATCTTTTAACTATTTTAGGCCCCATTAATTTAATAATAAGGGTCTTTCCGAATTTTTGAATCATGGATCTTACTAATTTAGAAAATATTTAAAATTATGCGAATCTTGATCATATTTAAACCAAATCTTTTTAACAAATTAACAAGATTTAAATATCTAATATCAATCCATGATAAATTTTCATAATTTTATCATGGATCTTTATAAACAATTAACTAAAAACTTAAAACAATTAACAATTAATACATTAAGTTTATATAAAATTGTATACAACCTAGATCTCGTCTAATAATTTTATTAACCTTCAAGATCAAATCTTTTTAACATAAAACACCTACCGGGGCATTAAAATTAATCACGAAACTCTAATTTGTCCAATTTTATCTCTTGTAAATAAAGATTCTACACGATGGCTCGTGATGCCACTGTTAGGTTTTATGATCTAATTAACCAATTAATAAACATAAGTACGCAGCAGAATTAAAGATTACATGTAGAACACATTAATTAACAAGGATATAAGATGATTACCTTTTAGTACGAAATGATACACCGTTTAAAGGTAACCGTTAACACCGTCTTCTATATACGCATATGTATAATTACCACACGCAAAACCTCCAAGATCTAAAGTAAGATCTCTCTAAGCTTCCACACACAATACGTTCTTAGCAAATAATGAAGTATGGTAGTACTAGTAGTGTTTTTGTAAACGAACACCACGACACTTGAATCAAATCAACACGTGAGCAAAACCACCTTGTGGTGGTGGTTAAACACCAAACGAACACCCTAAAGGGTTGTTTGGTTTCGTTCGAGCAAACAAGAAACAAACCGAAACCCTTTTGGGTTTGTGGGATCGATCGAACAAACCAAGGGAGAGAGAAATGAGAGATTTAGGGTTTTTTTCTTAAAACACACATAATAATAATGAACCCTTGAATCCCTTTATATAGCCTCTATAACTTAAAGGATAAAAAAGCAATCCCACCTCCTTCCTTTTTATTAGTTTTACACACTAGTCCTTATTGTTTAACTTTTAAATATTTAACTAATATATTTATTTATCGTTTACTAAAAACACTAATTAACACATTGTTTACGTATTTAACGTGTGCGTCCCCTTAGGCTCGAATAAATAATTCGAACATATATTATTTACGATGGACATATTCTAACACTTTGTTCATTCATGCTTTGTGATCTTGATCTTGAGCCTTTATCTTTTGTCTTTGAGTTCTTGAGATCTTTATCTTGCATCATCTCCTTGACTTTAATCATCTTGATTTGATGTTCTTGATCATCTTGTGCTCTTGACCAACATGCTCATACTTGTTACATTCTTGTTTGACATATATGATCATAAGTCTAACAATCTTCCCTAATAGACGATTCTTTATTTAACTTTAAGGCTCTTTGATGGTGGGGAAGTTTAGAATCAACTATCTTGACTTTGAATGATTAACTTTGAAGGCTTGAGTATGAGCATGTGGTTTATGAATCTGACTTTGCTAGAATGAGGCTGCAACACCTTCGTCTAATCCTAAAATAAGACAGTTAGCAATAAAAGATGAATATAGATTTGTCATTCATCTTGAGTTTGGTTGCATTACCCTCTGGTTTCCCATTTTATAGTATAAATACTATACCTGCTGTGTATCAGGTAGATTCTAAGGGGGGGGGAATCTCCTTGACAGGGTTTCCAAGTCAAGCGTAGGACTTGAGGATCTTCTAACAAGATGTATTAGATTAACCTGCTTGCTAGACTCTCATTACCGGAATGTTCAAAGCAGGACAACACGATAAGAGTGAATCAGATAGTTTTACTATCTTTTGATTATAGTCATTAAAATCATTTCGGGACCAAGATTGATATCCAGTTATCACAAATTTCGATTCATTAGAATCTTGAAAGTCACCTACTAAGAGCTTGTTTTGATGTTGGCTCAGCGGATTTCCATCTTACTATGAATACTTAGTATCACTTAGATGTTCTGGCAAGATCTCAAGGATAATGCGTTAGGAACTCTTGTTACAAACTTGTGAACTTTATGGTGTCCAACAAGTGTTTTTGTCATTGTGTCCTAATGAGATTTATAATTTGATCTCTTATGGCTCTAGACTCGATTTTGCGCTTTGGTTTAGCAATCGAAGGCCGGAGCACGACTGCACTATTTCAATATCAACAATCTCGGAGTGAGATGTCAATAGATAACGTGTGTATATCCGTGACAAATGAGACAAGTTTCTTTTGAGAGAAACTCGAATAGCTGGGAAGGGGTGTGCATTGCATCACTGGGTCCATGATGTCATTCTTCAATACCAACAATCATCTTTGTGATTTTGATAGATTATGTATTAACCCGGTTCTGCCTAAGGTGTTTGGAGGGCTGCTTTATTTTCACCCTTTATCCATACATTTCTTTTTCATTCTTCAACCCCTTTAACGCTTACCAAGACGTCATTACTAACACCTTGTTGTGATTGTTCCAGTGTTAGCTCAATTTTAGTCGGCATTTTCCCTTATTCTCATTCATCTCCAATCATAGCTAAGGACTGGTATTTCTAACTATGGATTGTCCTTGGGTAGATCCCTCCGGTTCTGGTTGGATCATAGGACTTATACCTAACCTTAACCACCTTATGACTTCATCAATGTCGTTGTTGTGAGATTAATGGTTGATGGGTATGAAGATCGAACCATAAAACCATTTTCTGACATTGTTATTTTGAAATACTCCCCCTACACATGTGCTCCGAGATTCGAAATTGTTTAGCACATGAAGGAAAGAGTTGCACTTAGAGTCTTAAAGATCACATTCTTCTATATCATATTTTAATCATATTTTCTTCCCTTATTTTAAATAATAAAACACTTAGTATTTGAAATACCAATTGATTAAAATTTGACATTAAAAATTCCATGAGGAGAAAAATTATACTACGATATTGCATGAATTTATTTTCCGGATAGCTCCCCTTCAACAGTATATACGGGATACCAATATTTATTAAAACTTGACATTGGAATGAAAAATTGATTTGACACCACAAAATGTTGAAGACGGAGTGAGATGCCTTAGTGAATAATGTATATTATTAATTAACATTATAAGTTTCTACATTTTAATTTCACAAAATGTGTTTGGATACATAAAATTGACATTCATGAGATGTACCCAATACATTAAAAAAACATTGTTTTAAAAAGCTCCCCCTCAGAAATTGATTCACATAAAATGACATTCTACGTACAACAATTCTTTAAAATATATTCGAGGAAAGGAGTGTTGAACACACAATTTAAACAAATACCACTTTTTATGGAAAAATACCACAAATTATATTGTAGACAATTTGACATTGAAAGTTCTTTTTGAAAAATTGTGTTCAACGATTTTAAAAACATATTATAAAAGACTTCTCTTCTATTTTTAAAGTAAGCGCAATGAAGCGTACACACCCCTATTACATTCGAGTCCGAGTAATGCACTGAAATGTACATAAGTCATAGAGAAAAAAAAATTTAGAAATGACATGTTTTGAAAGCATTTGAAACTCTTGCTCGAACTTCATTTACACGCCCGTGTCGATGTTAACCAACATTTCTAGATTTTATATTTTTGCATTTTCTTTTTGTTGGTTTAATATTTTTGTATTTTTTTTTCAAAAATATTTATAAATCAAAATAAAGAGAAAAATCAAAGTATTTACAAGTCAAAGTTTCCATTAGCAGTGACAGTTGTTGCTAGAGTTGAAGTGGATGAAGTTAAATTAGGATGTTGTTGACGTTTATTTGATGCATCAGTAGTAGTGACAAAGAAAGACTTTGAAATAACTTGATTTTCTCCATTGAAATATTCGTCGAATAAAGAACCGAATAGCAAATCTAGCTCATTCGACGTTGTTACTGTCTCAGCTGCTTGATGAACTTCTATTGACATTGTGGTGCGAGGCTTGAACCGTTTTGTACAAACGTCATTTGACATTAAGGTTCGAGGCTTGAACTATTGTGTTCAAACATCATGTTTCTGTATCATCATTTGTGAATCCACTTTGACAATGGTTTTTGAGATTTCAGCCTTTTTAGCAACCATACTTTGAGATTTTCCTTGTTGACATTACATAATGTACTTGCACTTAAATCAAGATGTTGTTCCTTCTAAACATTAATTGATGTACCTGCACTTAAATCCAGAGTTTGTTTTCTTTCATGAATATTAGGGATATCTACATTTAAACCATGTGTGAGTTTACTGTCAACCTT
>BQNB010113465.1:0-21933 GCA_026074375.1 Tanacetum coccineum
TGAGTGATGATGTTATTTGTGCATTCTTTGCTAGTCAACCAAATAGTCCTCAACTTGTACATGAGGACTTGCAACAAATTAATCCAGATGACATGAAAGAGATGGATTTGAGATGGAAAATGCCTATGTTGACTATGAGGGCTAGAAGGTTTTTTAAGAATACAGGAAGGAAGCTTACTGTTAATGGCAATTAAACTATTAGTTTTGATAAGTTTAAAGTGGAGTGCTACAACTGCCATAAGAAGGGACATTTTGCTAGGGAATGCAGAGCTCCAAGAAATCAAGACAACAAGAACAAGGAAAACACAAGAAGTAATGTGCCTGTGGAAACATCTACTTCCACAGCTTTGGTGTCATATGATGGTCTTGGTGGATATGATTGGAGTGATCAGGCAGAGGAAGGACCTAATCATGGCTTTCACATCTTCAAGTTCTGACTCAAAGGTATCCAATGATTCTAAATGTTCAAAATCTTGTTTGGAAATAGTTGAACTTCTTAAATCTCAGAATGAACAACTATTAAAAGATTTAAAGAAATCTGAGTTAATGGTTCTAGGTTATAAGAAAGGTTTAGAGTCAGTAAAAGAAAGACTTAAATTTTATAAAGAAAATGAGTCTATTTATTTATAAGATATTAAGAAATTAAAATGGGAAATTCAAGTAGGAGAAATAACTATGAGATAGCTTAGGAAGAAGCTTGAAAAAGTTCAAAATGAAAAAGATGAAATTCAATTTAATATAGAAAAGTTTGAAAATGCATCTAAAAGTTTAGACAAGCTCATAGAGTGTTAGATAGTTGACAATTGCAAGAAAGGTTTAGGTTATAATGCAGTTCCACCTCCCTACATAGGAAAATTCATGCCTCCAACACCTGACTTGTCTTTTACTGGATTAGATGAGTTTGTTAACAAGCCTGTAGTTGAGAACTATAAAGCTAAGTCTAGTGAAGAAGAGCCTAAGGTAGAGCCTAAATAAGAACCTAAGGTTGAGCCTAAGGTAGTTAGGAAGTATAATGATGCCCCAATTATTGAAGAATGTGTGTCAGATGATGAGGAAGAAGAAGTGTCTCGGCCTAAAATTGAAAAGAAAACAGTTGTGTCTCAACCTAAGATAGAAAGGAAAATAGTTAAGCCTAGTCTTGTTAACAAAGAGTTTGTCAAGTCTAAACATCAAAAGAGACTGCTAGGAAAACTGTTAAACAAGTTGAGAAACATAGGCAAGACACTCACAGTCCTAGAGGCAATCAAAGAAATTGGAACAATATGATGTCTCAAAAACTAGGAAGCAATTTTGAGATGTTTAATAAGGCTTGTTATGTGTGTGGAAGCTTTGATCATTTGCAGGTTGATTGCAATTACCATCAAAACAACATGTGGTATCAAAAACAGTTTTAAAATCAAAGAATGGTAAAACCTGTTTGGAACAATGCTCATAGGGTGAATCATCAAAACTTTGCTAGAAAGACTCACCCTTGTGCTAAAAAGAACATGGTTCCAAGAGTAGTACTAATGAAGTCTGGCTTAGTATCAATTAATACTGCTAGACAAAATATTTCAAAAGCAACAGTATTGGTTAATACTGCTAGACAAGTTAATGCTGCTCACTCAAAAACAATAGTGAATGCTGCTAGACCAATGTTATATCTTTCAAAAATAGCACATCCAACTATTAAAAGGCCCATTCATAAGAACACAACATTTAAAAACAGTTATATTAATCAAAGGGTTAATATTGTTAGGGGTAAAAAAATTAATACCGCTAGGCCAAAAGCAGTAGTTAATGTTGTTAAGGGAAATAATTTTAATGATGTTAAGGCCTTAGTTTGTTGGGTTTCAAGAGTATGATTGATAGTGGAATGCTCAAGGCACAAAGACGAGGGAACATGTCCTAATCTTACAACTATGAAGAGATAGATGTAAGAATATGTTGCCTTTAGAGGGACCCCACAGGAGGGAAAAATCACGGGAAAATGTACCATTAAAACAGTAATCTATATTTTGAAAATGGGTAATTTTTGTGAGAGAGTTTAAAGTTAATCTCTTTAGTGTCTCACAAAGCCGTGATAAAAAAGAAATAGTGGTCTTTTTAATGACACTAAATTGATGCAAGTCAAGTTTTACTTAGAGTTTTCCAGAAAGACCATAATGAAATAAAAGTGTTGATAATAAAGAACATAGTTCCTTAAAGGAGGTTACTTGCTTTTTTGCAAAAAGCTACATCTGATGAATCTAAACTTTGGCATTAAAAGGCTAGGTCACAATAAATTTTTAAACCATGACTAAGTTGTAGGAAGGGAAATCTTGTAAGAGGTTTACTTCCAAACTTTGAAAATAATCAAACCTGTGTTTGCTTAGTCAAAAGGAAAAGCAGCCACAGACACTTGTAAGTCCAAAACAGAGAAATCAATTAGTCTTTTCCTTTACATTTGTTGCAATGGACTATGTTGGTCTAAAATTTGAAAAAAGCCTAAAAAAAAAGTATTGCCTATTGTCACAGGATGGTTACAGTAGTGTTTACATGTGGTATTTTCTTTCTAGCTACTAAGGATGAACTAGTGTCATTCTAAGGTCCTTTATAATCTAGGATAAAAACTAGAAGATCACAAAGGTTAGGTGATTAGATTGTGATAATGGAACGATTCAAAATAGAGAGAAGAATCAGATTTTTGTGAAATGAAGGGTATTTTGAGAACATTTAGTGTAGCTAGAACTCCTCAACAAAATGGAAGTTACTGGGGAGGAGGAAAAGGATTATTAAATTAAGGCTGCTAGGACTATTTTCATTTCTAAGTTGCCAACTACTTATTTGGCATAAGTGGTTAATAATGCATGCTATGTGCAAATAGAGTGTTTGTAGTTACTCCTCGTGGTAACAAGACCCCATATGACTTGTTTCATGGTAGATCACACCACTTTAAGTTTATGAGACCATTGGATGTCCTGTTACCATTCTCAAATACCACAGAACCTTAGGCAAATTTAATTGTAGAGGCTTAAGAAGGTTTCTTTGTGGATACTCTTGAATAGCTGTAGAAAGCCTTAGAGTATTCAATAGTAAACAAGGATAGTGGAAGAAAACATGCATGATTAGGTTTGAGTGAGAAGTACACCTAATGTTGTAAGGTAGTAGACAGATTGGCTATTTGATATTGATGCAATTAACAAGAACAATGGAATTATCAGCCAAATTATGAAGGTACACAGTCTAATGGTATTGCAGGTTATAAAAGCAAGTGATAAGCAGGTCAATGCTAGAAAGGAGACAGTAACCGTGTCAAAGATTACATTTGTACCATTATGGAAACTGCTGGTCCACCATATTCCCAAGATCCAAAGATTCTCATGATGATGGATTCCAAACCTTTTAAGTGATGATGTAAAGAAGGTTTGAATGAAGATCCAAGAAAAGATAGTGAATGTAAAGATCAAGAGAAGAAAGATAATGTTAACAGCACTAACAATGTTAATACTGTTAGTTCAACTGTTAATGCTGCTGGCACAAATGAGGTTAATGTTGTTGGTGGAAAAACAAGCATTGAACTTCCATTTGATCCAAATATGCCTGCTTTGGAAGATTATAGCATATTTGACTTCTCAAGAGATGATGAAGATGATGGTGCAGTGGCTGACATGAATAATTTGGATACAACAATCCAAGTCAGTCCTAATCCAACTACAAGAATTCATAAAGATCATCCTCTTGATCAAGTGATTGGAGATTTGCAATCAGCTACACAAACAAGAAAGATGTCAAAGAATTTGGAGGAACATGGGTTTGTTAGTACTATTCAACAAAGAACAAACCATAAAGACCTTCAAAACTGCTTGTTTGCTTGTTTTTTATCACAAGAAGAACCC
This sequence comes from Tanacetum coccineum, assembly GCA_026074375.1. NCBI lineage: Eukaryota > Viridiplantae > Streptophyta > Magnoliopsida > Asterales > Asteraceae > Tanacetum > Tanacetum coccineum. The sequence goes on from BQNB010113465.1 coordinate 3,858, forward strand.
AAAAAGGTAATTCATGCATTGAAGGATCCAAGCTGGATAGAGGCTATGCAGGAAGAGCTTCTACAATTCAAGTTACAAGAAGTTTGAACTTTAGTGGATTTACCAAATGAAAAAAGGGCTATAGGCTCTAAATGGGTTTTCAGGAATAAAAAGGATGGAAAAGAAGGAATTGTGAAAAGAAAAACGCAAGATTGGTTGCTCAAATGAAACACAAAAGAAAAGGGATTGACTACGGATGAAGTCTTGCCCCGTTGCAAGAATTGAAGCAATTAGGCTATTTTTAGCTTATGCTTCATTTAAAGATTTTGTGGTGTATCAAATGGATGTAAAAAGTGCTTTTCTCTATGGGAAGATTGAAGAAGAGGTGTATGTATGTCAACCACCAGGATTTGAAGATCCAAACTTTCCTGATAGAGTATACAAGGTTAAAAAAGCACAGTATGGACTACATCAAGCTCCTAAACTTGTAATTAAACCTGTCAACATTCTAATTGGACCAATGGGTTTCAAAGAGGGAAAATTGACAAGACCTTATTCATCAAAAGGTACAAAGGTGAAATTTTGCTAGTCCAAGTTTATGTGGATGATATCATCTTTGGTTCAACAAAGATGGAGCTATGCATTGCCATATTAAGAAGTTATGCAGAAGGAAATTTCTATGAGTTCTATGGGAGAACTTACTTCTTCTAGGATACAAGTTGAAACAGAAGAAGGATGGCATATTTATTAGTCAAGATAAATATGTTGCTGAGATTTTAAAGAAATTTGGGTTTATAGAAGTCAAGACTGCAAGCACACCAATGGAAACTCAAAATCCTCTGCTCAAGGATGAAGATGGTGAAGAAGTGGATGTTTATATGTATATAATTGGTCAATAGATTGGTTCATTGATTATCTTACATCTTTCAAGACCTGTACCTCATGTTTGCAGTGTGTGCTTGTGCTAGATACCAAGTCAATCCAAAGGTTTCACATCTTTATGCTGTGAAAAGGATTTTTAGTAATAAAAGGTCACCAAAATTAGGATCCCTTTATATCCAAAGATTCTCCTTTTGATTTGGTAGCATACACTGATAGTGATTATGCTGGAGCAAGCTTAGATAGGAAGTCTACAACAAGAGGTTGTCAATTCCTTAGATGTAGATTAATATCATGGAAAGTAGGCAAGACAGACAATGGTTGCAAATTCCACAACAAAAGCTGAGTATGTGGCAGCTTCAAGTTGTTGTGGACAAGTGCTTTGGATTTAGAATCAACTACTTGATTATGGGTACAATTTTATGCATACAAAGATCTTTATTGAAAATAAACATTACAATTAGCATAATAAAAAATCCCGTTTTTCATTCAAAAACAAAGCATATAAAGGAGTGATTGATAGTGGATGCTCAAGGCACATGACAAGGAACATGTCCTATCTTACAGACTATGAAGAGATAGATGGAGGATATGTTGCTTTTAGAGGAAACCCAAAGGAGGGAAAATCACATGAAAAATATCCAAAGTGTTCTCATGATGATGGATCCAAACCTTCAAGTGATGTTAGAAAGAAGGTTTATGAAGATCCAAGAGAAGAAAGTGTATCTAAAGATCAAGAGAAGGCAGATAATGTTAACAGCACTAACAAAGTTAATATTGTTAGTTCAACTGTTAATGATGCTGGCACAAATGAAGTTAATGCCGTTGGTGGAAATATGAGCATTGAACTTCCATTTGATTCAAAAAATGCCTGCTTTGGAAGATGATAAGCAAAGAAAAGTGTTAGATTGAGGATGTAAATGCTGTATGGAATGGAATTGGAGTTAATGATGGTGACTCAAAGTTAATGTTGTTAGGAATAACTTAGTTCTGTTGGGTTACTACTGCTGGGTTGCTGAGAGTGTTTTTCATAAATACTTTGATTGAGGGTTTCATTCATTCATTTCATCGATTTCACTCTTTTAACCTCTCCCTAATCACAAACCCTAACTCAATTTCATCATCCATTTTTAAAACCCTAACAAAAAATTGGTGAATCTTAAGTTTGCTGATACTCACAATATGGTTACGTTTTTGTCAAAACACACTGAAAGTGAAGGGTTTTAGCAAATTGTTGATTTCTTGAATGCACACCAAATAAAGTATGCTCCAACCGTCAACCTTATAATATATATTTCGTACATTGAGCAATTCTGGGCTACTGTTGTGGTGAAAATGATTAATGGGGAAGCTCAACTACATGCCCTAGTTGATGGAAAGAAGGTGATCATAACTGAATCAACAGTTAGAAGGGATCTTCAGCTGGGAGATAAAGAAGGTATTGAATGTTTACCAAATACTACCATTTTTGAACAACTCACTTTAATTAGGTATGAGAAGATTTCTCAAAAGCTGACGTTTTATAAGGCATTCTTCTCTCCGCAATGGAAATTTTTTATTCACACTGTGCTGCAGAGTCTAAGTCCAAAAGACTAATGCTTGGAATGAATTTAGTAGCACAATGGCATCTACAATTATATGTTTGGCTACAAATCAGAAGTTTAACTTTTCAAAGCTCATTTTTGAGAGTATGGTGAGAAACTTGGATAATATGTCTGGGAAATTCTTAATGTATCCAAGATTTGTGCAAGTGTTTGTGAATCAACAAGTTGATGGGATGCCAACCCACAAGAGGATGTATATTGCACCCTCTCACTCTAAGAAGATTTTTAGGAATATGAAAAGGGTTGGAAAAGGTTTCTCTAGAAATGTAACACCTTTATTTCCAACAATGGTGGTACAAAATCAAGCTCAAATAGGTGAAGGTTCAGCAAATCAAACAGATCCCCATCACATACCCATCATTACTCAAACATCAACTTACACAACCATCATTCAACCAACAACATCTCAACCTCAAAAGAAACAACCTAGGAAGCCAAAGAGAAAGGTCACTGAGGTACCTCAACCTAGTAAGCCTATTCATGTAGCAGATGAGGTTGTCCGTAAGGAGTTGGGAGACAGATTGGTAACGGTTGCCACTACTGCTTCTAGCTTAGGAAAAGAGCAGGACAGTGGTAACATAGCTAAGACCCGATCCAAGGCAACACCTAATGAACATGGTTCCCATGGAACTAGTTCAGGTGGTGGTCCCAGGTGCCAAGAAACCATGGGGGGTACTGCTGCTCAAACTAGGTTTGAGAGTGTATCTAAACTTTCCAATGATTCACTGCTTGCAAGAGGTAACATACTTCGATGTGATAAGGATAGTATGAAACTAAATGAATTGATGGAATTATGTACCAACATACAAAACAGAGTTCTTGACTTGGAGAAGACTAAGACCTCTCAGCAAAGTAGGATTGCTAGTTTGGAAAGGAAGGTCAAGAAGCTTGAAAGGAGAAAGAGGTCAAGATCTCATGGGCTGAAAAGACTATATAAGGTTGGTTTGACTGCCAAGATAGAATCCTCTAATGAAGATTTAGGTGAGGATGCATCCAAACAGGGGAGGATTAATGCTATAGATGTTAATGATGATATTACCCTGGTAAGTCCTTTGGTTGATGAACAAGATGTAGAGATGTTTGATAAAGAAGAGGATGTTCTTGTTAATGTTGTGAAAGATGGAGTAAATGTTAGTGAAGAAGTAGTTGAAGCCATTAATACTGCTAAACTGATTGTTGATGCTGCTCAAGTTAGTGCTGCTGGTATTCAAGTTAGTGTTATTGGTGCTGCAAAAACTGTTAGTGCTGCTACTACAATAACTGTTGCTACAACTGTTGAAGAAATTACTTTGGATCAAGCACTAGAAAAGAGGAAAAGTACAAAACCTAAGCAAAAAGGGGTTGTCATACAGGAGAGAGAGCAAGGTATTTCTATAAGAACACAAACTTCACAATAGACACAGGGTAAAGGCAAAGCAATAATGATAGAACCTGAGAAGCCTTTGAAGAAGAAAGATCAAATAAAGCTTGATGAAGAGACTGCAATAAGATTACAAGCTGAATTTGATGAGGAAGAAAGACTTGCAAAAGAAGAAGCTGAAAAGATAGAAAAAGCCAATATTGCCTTGATTAACACATGGGATGATATACAGGCTATGATTGATGCTGATTATCAATTGGCTGAAAGACTGCAAGCAGAATAGCAAGAAGAGTTGTCTGTTGAAGAAAGGGCTAAATTGTTTCAACAACTCTTAGACACAAGGAAAAAGCATTTTGTAGCAAAAAGAGCAGAAGAAAAGAGAAATAAACCACCAACAAAAGATCAACAAAGAAAGATCATGTGTAATTACCTGAAGAATATGGAAGGTTATAAGTTCAAAGATTTGAAGCTGAAAGATTTTGATGTTATTTAAAAGATGTTTGATAGAGCTTTCAAAAGGGTAAACACATTTCAAGATTTTAGATCAGAGCTGGTGGAAGGAGAAGGAAAAGAGAAGAGAGCTGGAGATGAGCTGATAAAAGAGCCTAAAAAGAAGCAAAAGGTGGATGATAACACAAAAACAGCTGAGCTTAAACAGTTGATGACAATCATTCCTGATGAAGAGGAAATAGCAATTCATGCTATTCCTTTGGTTGTTAAGTCTCCAAAAATTATTGGCTGGAAGATCTACAAAGAAGAAAGAAAAAGCTATTACAGCTATTCCTTTGGATGTTAAGTCTCCCGCAAAAATTAATATATTGCCTGGAAGAACTACAAAGAAGAAAAAAAAGCATTACTAAATTATTAAAGCTAATGGGAAAATCTCAGATGTACAGTTCTTCATCACAATGCGTAAAAAATTTTATGATAGAGTGAGAAGACCCCTTATCAAATTTTAACAAATTGGGTTAAAAAGCTATGTATGATCAACGAGATGGCTAGTGGAGCTTTAGATTTAAAAATTGTTATGTATTTGAAGACTATGTTTGAACCACATGGATAGAAGAGGGTTGTATGGAGACTGCAAACAAGTGCTACAAAAGTTTGAATTGAAGTTATAGAATGAATCCCAGTGTTGGTTCATTTCCATGTGAGGTTGCATCAGTGCAAATCGATATGTTGTTTGAAAAAAAAGATCCCCTTACACCCACCAACCATACACTTTCACGAACATATTGTAACAACCCCCAAAATCTCAGTAGCAGCGAATGTAACAATGAGGTCAACGACAAAGTACAAGTAATTTAAGATTATAGGAAACACCGAGCCTTAAAATGACTAAAATAAAAGTTTTCATTCATGTCAATTTCCAAAAAAACATATCAGATTTTTTCCCCCACTTTAGTTCCCACAATTTTAAAATAAGTCATAAAAACCGCGTCAACATAGATTTGTTCAAAACTACAACTTCATAATGTCAAAAACTGGCAGAATGTTTTTAAAAAGTTAAAGTGCAGCGAATAATATAAAATAATCAGAAGCTCGTCGCTCGTAGTCCCCAACGCAGCTTCCCGATCCATAAACCTTCATACCTTAGAGACCTGAAATTAAACATGCTAAAAAGTCAACACGCAAAAAGGTTAGTGAAATTTATAATTTTATAATTATAAAATATGTTTAACAATTCTAAAAGAGGTGGACCACAAGATTAAGAAACGGCATACTATGAATGTAATTCCATAGTCCAAAACAAGGATTATTGCACTAAGCCATGACAAAACCCTGGAACATTAAACAAATTGAATATAAAGGTTTGTTTTGGCAAGACAGCAAGTATTATCTCCAGAGTAATATGGTGCACAAAGCCAAAAACCGACACCCCCCAAGTATTAGTCTTCTCTTAGAGTTGATGTTGCAAAACCACCACCCAAGCATTAACAGATATAAGAGAGAGAAGAGGAGAGAATAGAGAAGATGATTGCCCAGAACATTAAAGCAATGTATTATGAAGGGATTTTGGGTGGTTAGCCATAACATCCAAATATATTTCCTCTTTAGAGTTGGTGGGAGCGGTCGAACAAACCTCAATATTATTCTCTTCGATAATGGTGCAAACACCCCCAAGTCATTATCAAAAAGTGTAATTGCGTATCCGTTGACTGGCACAAGTTATTAAATACCCGGACGGGATTGTCAGTCCCCAATAGATCTAACAATATCCCATAACACATCCCTGCGCTTTACACAAAACCTAACATAACAATTATAAAAAAATAAGGTTCATATAAGTAAGGGACTCATAAATTGCAAATAGGTGAACTTCGACACTAATATCTTAGCAATAATCCTAGATAGTATATAATTTTTAAAAACACTTTGTGTCCAATATAAAACAAGCACATGTAATTTCCAAACACCACCCCGTAGTGTTGTATAAACAATCAAATGAACTCACCTTAGAAGTGAAGTGAAGAATAAGTCGAGTGAATGAATGAAAACGCGTCACGGAAATATCAGAAAGCAACCTAATTATAATATAGGTCGTATAAGAATAATGTATTTATAATAAATACTACATCACAAGTTATAATGTTACACCACCAACTAATACTTTTGTTTAATTTATAAGTCGAAACGATATTCAAATCGTACTTGTTAAATAATATCCATGTATTTGTACTCGTAAATATAAATAGTATACTTGTCCAATTATTTATTTATTTGTTAAAAAAAACACTTGGTTTAACGTTTTTATTATTCGTATAATGTTATCGCATAAGTAGTTTAATCGTTTTGTAAAATAATATTTATAACATTAAAACTTGTATAAATATTATATAAGTGATTCTAAAATGTTTCGTAAAATTTTATAAAAAAAACGAACCAACACTATTCATGTCAGGAAAAGTGTCTAGTTTACAAACCATACATCTGAAAATTATGAAAATCGGCAGGTTTATGTAAAATGTCGTTCTGAGCAACTTTGTAGTTTTACACTTCGACTCAATCGGACCCGAAGACCCTCGAAAACGCAGTTTCAGCCGCTGCTGAAAGGTGCACGGTTTCACAGCTTTTATATTTATTATGTCAAATTTTTGAAACGTCGTATCTTACTCGTTTTAACTCCGATTTTAGTGATTCTTTCGAGCCCGTCTTCGTAATTAAAAGTTCTATTTAACTAAAATATTTTCCATCAGCCTACTGTTATGAATAGTAGTCAGTTTTTATAAAACTACTTTTATAAAAATACTTTTTATCGTAAACTTGCGATTAGCGTAACTTTTTCGTTATAACTCGGATTTTCGAGTTCTTTATATGCTTACGATCCTTGTAACATGTAGTATTTTAATAAAATATAAAATAAATGTTTTAGTTTTGAATTTAAAACAGTAAGTTTGAGAATATTTAATAAAAATGTGTATAAAGTTATTTTTATAAGTTTTTAACTTAGTTAATTTGCAACAAGTCCTCTAGTCCATCATTAGTCCAAGTTTGTCCAAGAATAATGACCTTTATATTTATGTACTTACATATATAAACTATATAAATAAATAGTTAACTATAAATTATGTACACTTTATTTTGTAAGCTTATGAAAACAAAACCCTAAGTGGTGATTAACAAGATAACTAGTATGTATAATATGTAAATAAAGTATTGAAAAGCTCAAAGTTTTAGATGACCTTAGGAGAGCAAGATGATGAGGAAAACTAATCAAAACTCCAAATGAAACCCTAGCTTCCAAAACTCTTCCAAATACCTTAGATAATACCCATGATTCCTTTGTATGTTTAATAAAATGAAAACTTATGATTTGTTCTCATGGTTTAATATGGGACGTTTGCAAAGAGGATAAAAACAAAGAGTTGGTTTTGATTTGCTAGTAAATATGAGATATAAATAAATGATACAAGTACCACTTTTCTTATATTATGCAAAAGTAGTCAAAGTACTATTAGGAAATTTCAAAGTCCAAGTCTAAGAGATTTAGAAGGAAACATGGAAACATGTTGGTGTGCTAGCTACTAGACTTAATTGGTAAAAGTCTTGAAAAAAAAATGTTGGTGTCCATTGGTCTTGAGGTTGACGTGATAAAAGGAAAGAAAGGAAGCAAAATTGTGTGTCTTAATATCTTATGAGAATAATACTTGATGTATAATATGTATAGCTAGGTATTGGTGCTCCCGGGTATGCCTAAATGTATTTAATTTGCGAAACGTAAACCCTTTACGTAACCCATAAAAATAAAATATAAAAAAGTTAATTATTACATTCGGAAAAAAATATAATGCTTGCTTGACGTAAATTTTAAATTGTTTGGCGCCCGTTTACGTTGAATGAATATTTATAGCTTACGTGATTTAACTATATAATAAGAATTAAAAGTAAACACGTGCGAGACTAAAATAAATAGTGGATTAAATAGCGTCGTCAATGACCTGAAAATACAAAATGTTACAGTCTCCTCTGGTTAGAAGAGCCTTGTCCTCAAGGCTCAAGTCGCAGCACTTGAAGAAAGTACGGGTTTAGAGAAGAGATGCGGAAATATGAGTGGAAATTTGAATTCGACAAAATTTAAGGTGACTACTCTCAGCATCGCATGGTTTTTCCTGAATGCATAGGTAATCTGTATATGCACCAAATATACATAGATGATTAGACTATGTATATTTAAGGGCCAACGATGCAATGCTCATTCTCGTCAAAATGGTGTGATGTATGAAATGGTATCAAATAGTTTTATAGCGTAATGAAATAATCAATAGAGTGAACGTGAAGTAGCTCATAGGGTGACAACAAAATGATAGTTAAATAGTTTATGATACAGCATCAAAATGGTTCATAGGTTGACATCGAGATTGTTTGTACAGCGATAGATCATAACAAGTATAAAGAATGTCCGAACGGACGCGTAAAAAATTATTCAATCAACAAAGTAGACGTAAAGAGTCGTGTTCTAAAGGTAGGTGCTCCAAGGTGATACGTATGAGGTGACAAGTTAATTGTCGTACTCCCATCAACTGGAAGGCTTCAAAACGATAGATTACGAAACAACATATGCGATTCAAAATCATAAGAAGAGTGTTCCAACTCGGAGTCGAATGGTAAAGTAACTAGTATTGGGAGTTTACAAAATATGTCGAATTTTCGATGTCATCAAAAGGGAATAAAGTAAAGTCGCGTAAATGGTTGGAGTTAATCGTAAGAGATCAAGAAGAAATTATCCAATATGTATAGGTATCCATGTAATAGTAGTAGGGATGCAAAAGAGAGCATATAAGTTACCTGGGAGCAAGCGCGTGCGGATATCGGAGAAAACAAGAAGAGACTCTAAATTTTGAAAAACATGGACATAGTCTAGGTTTTGAAACCGACCTAGTTCATCTATGACTTCAGCTCCTGAATAACCAATTCTGTAACACCCCCAAAAATTCGGACGGCAGCGGAATGGTATACATTGGGTGCGACTTAAGTGCACAAAGTACAAGGTCAAAGAAAACGACCTCAAGAAAAGACTTAAAAAATGTCACATTCATTTAATTAAAAATGTCCAGAGTTAAATAGGTTACATTTATAATGTATTAGAAAACATTGTCAAAACGGTTGTCAAATAGTAATCAGTTATTAAGACCTTTCAAAAATATATATCCCGCGGCTCGAAATGCTCCCAACGCTCAACAGCAAAATAGTACCTGAAAATACATGCTAAACCGTCAACAATAATGTTGTGAATTCATAAGTTAAGTAAAAGCAGTATTGAAAAATTTAAGAAATTTTCAGAAGAAAAAGTAGCGTTACAACCTTTAAAAGTGTTTATTTCCGAAATCTATCCGAATTCCAAGATATGATTTAATCATATCGAAATGTTCAGTAGTAGGACCACGAAGATCGAAGTAATGTGGGACTAACAACGTTATTCCGAAGTCAAAACAAGTAAGTAGACAAGTAAACACATTACCAAGTCTAAATAATATACAGGTAATTATTGCACTAAGCTCATGACATCGAACCTTAAGAGATTTTTGTCCCCAATCCGGAATATAGGATGCTTGCCCACAACCGGACACTTCAAAGTTAAATGCACCTTGATCAAACTAGTGACCTCAAGAAAAGGTGGGATTGTCATCCTGATAGATCTATCCACAACACTCGGCTTACTACAATAGCATTAACGGTTCATGATAAAGTAGGGATCTTCACCAGGCATAAAGTAACTAGCAATAATATTCATGCAGAATCTGGATATCATCCACTTTGTAAACATTTGTGTCTAGTAAAACAATCAATCTAAAAATCACTGGTTTTCAAATATAGGTATTCACGATCTCAAATCATGTAGTAAGCAAATCAAACTTAGTAAAAATAATCATGTAACGTTTACGTATAGAAATCAATAAGTTTATGTAGTAAAACGAGCACGTATTCTCACCCCGAAAACAGTTTATGAAAACCATTAAAAGAGAAAAGGTGGGGCTATGAACTCACCTCAGAAGGCTAGGAGAGGGCTTATATAGTTACATGATGGTCGGCCCATGGGTTATGATGGGGTTCCCATGAGTCTTGGGCCGGATTAGCTTTTATACTTAAATGACACAATCTACGAGCTAAGACCTATTACAACTTGGAAGTGACCGACACTTTTTGTGTTTCCAACACATATACATCCTTGTAAGTGGACGTACAACCCTGTCATCACTTTTGTCAAATGTGAATGTAAGGTCTTTGATAATTCACATGTACAAACTCTGTTTCTCATGATATTTTACAAAGTGAGCTTTTTTTAATATGACAATATTAATATATAATATGTATAGAGTTGGCTTACTGTTGGTATGTAATATGTAATAGTGTAATATACTCTATTAGTATGTAGTATACTCATTAGCCCCCCCTGGCCATGTATGATATCGAGATGCATGCATGAACTGTATTTAGTTTAGGTGTCGTTTTGGGGTAAATAATTCTTTTGGTTGCTGACATCCTCTTGTAATCATGATGTAGAGATATGCATATTTATTATTTAGATAATAATAAAAGAAAACTATATCTTGTGGTCAATGGCTATTAGCCTACCGTTTTAAATACTCTACTAAATTCATTTCTTTAAATAAGGTAATTTATCCTTTTTGGTTCCTTCATGATAAAGCAGCGTACAAATAGTTGTCCTAAAGTGTTGTGGTCCTCCATCTTTCTTCACCTTTTTTCTCAATGAGTGACGATAACATAAATGCAATACGTACCTTTGGGTCCAATCTTTCGGTCGATGATGTGAAAGATTTATGTGCTAAATATGAGTTACTTGGTCATCTTGAGGCGCAAGCGCCGCTTTCCCCTGTGGCAATCACTAAGGCCCCAATCGGTATGGTGGGTATCTATTAAAACTTCTTGGAGGCCGGCTTGCATTTTCCCCTTTCTCCTTTGTTGTTAGAGTTGTTGTCAAGCTTTGGGGTTCATAACTCGCAACTCCGCCCTGATGCATTTCGTAAGATTGTATGCTTCGAGCTTCACTGCCGGGCTGTGCACATAGTCCCTACCTTGACTTTGTTTCGATGCTTTTACCATACATCCGCTAGCGAGGGTTGGTTTACGTTCATGCACCGCACACAACGTAAGTTAGTGGTTGGGGGTTGAAAGTGCATCTAAGCCGGTGGCAGACTAAGTTTTTCTAGATAAGTAGGCATCCTTTTTTTCCTTCAATGCGGCTTGGTGACGAGAATATAAGGTCCCACGGATGGCGCCAATTGATGATACCAAGATTGACGAGTCCAAATGGCGAGCTTTGACCGTCGAACACGTGGTGCGTCATTTCTTTATATATATATATATATATATAGAGAGCAAGATGATGAGAAAAACTAATCAAAACTCCAAATGAAACCCTAGCTTCCAAAACTCTTCCAAATACCTTAGATAATACCCATGATTCCTTTGTATGTTTAATAAAATGAAAACTTATGATTTGTTCTCATGGTTTAATGTGGGACGTTTGCAAAGAGGAGAAAAACAAAGAGTTGGTTTTGATTTGCTAGTAAATATGAGATATAAATAAATGATACAAGTACCACTTTTCTTATATTATGCAAAAGTAGTCAAAGTACTATTAGGAAATTTCAAAGTCCAAGTCTAAGAGATTTAGAAGGAAACATGGAAACATGTTGGTGTGCTAGCTACTAGACTTAATTGGTAAAAGTCTTGAAAAAAAATGTTGGTGTCCATTGGTCTTGAGGTTGACGTGATAAAAGGAAAGAAAGGAAGCAAAATTGTGTGTCTTAATATCTTATGAGAATAATACTTGATGTATAATATGTATAGCTAGGTATTGGTGCTCCCGGGTATGCCTAAATGTATTTAATTTGCGAAACGTAAACCCTTTACGTAACCCATAAAAATAAAATATAAAAAAAAGTTAATTATTACATTCGGAAAAAAAATATAATGCTTGCTTGACGTAAATTTTAAATTGTTTGACGCCCATTTACGTTGAATGAATATTTATAGCTTACGTGATTTAACTATATAATAAGAATTAAAAGTAAACGCGTACGAAACTAAAATAAAATAAATGGTGAAATTATGACGAAATAAATGGCGTCATAAAATGACCTGAAAATACGAAATGTTACACTCGACTCTTCACGGAAACTTTTTCCATCCAACACACAAAGCACGACGGAGCAATTGGGGTGATGGGTCACTGATGTGTCGTTGTGCGTAGGTAATATTTATTATCAAGTTTTGCATTTATATTTTACCGACTTTATCTAAAAACAACAATGACGGGCAGTGGACTCGATCAGTTGTAGCTTCGTTGGTAAGTAGGGTGTCGATCACTAAGAGCGAGAGAGTTAATTCCTAAGTCTATCAGTATTATAGTCGTCTATGTTAGTTCTAATCTAAGTTAATCCTAATTCTAAGGTTTAAGAGGGGTTTTAGTCTGAGAGACTGGCAGGGGTTTTGGTGGTAACTTAAATCTACTTTAGTCACGATAACACACGCAAGCTGATAATCAGAAGATAAAAGAGCGGTCAAGCCTATTATAAGGAAACTGTATTAACCATGATTAATCAAATATAACGCAGGTTTGTTCATTAGTTCAATATTTTTCTTATATCGAAGGGGAATATCATTCCTAGATTTAGATGGTACTTCTTCCAAAACCTAGACACACTAATTCTGTCATAATTAAACGCATACGCATATAGTATTCTATGTTGTTTATAATCTATCTTAGGAGATTAATAATGGTGATCTTATTAAACCCTAGCTCAACGAGACTTTACTAACTTACTGCTTAACGGCTCTTTATATACTAGTAGTCCACTGTCCGAGTCCTTACCAAGGGAATCAGAACGTCATTTGTTGATCCCAGGTCACCTGCTAGTCCAACTTATTCACTAAACCAATGTAAAGACAGGTCATTATTTGTGATCCTATAATTCTAGATATATAAATAGCTATATGAAGAGCTATCCCGGTTAATCTAGTCTACTTGGCCAGCACGACTAGATCAAGTTGATTGATAGGTCGCATACATAAGCACATAAACGAGTACAAATTGATAAACATAAACAACAACCAACGAATAAGCATGCAATCGATATAAACAAACCAAACATTAAATCTTCATAAACATGGCTAATACCTAAAGGTATTAGCCAATAACCATTGTATCGAATACAAACATAATAAACGAATCAACCAAGGTAACCTAACCGAGTTAAACGAATGATACCAAAAATTGAACGATTAATAAGAGTATGAGAATTACAAGGTGTTTCCTATGGAATTAAGCACGTTGCAAGACCTTCTTTGCTCTTCTTGCCTTCTGAAAATCGATTTTTGTGGTTAGGGTTTCGAAAATATATTTAAGCACACCCTAAACTCGTGTTTAGGGTTTTGTATTTATAGTGTTTGGAAATTCGTCAATACGGCGTATTGGGGGTTTCTTGGAGTAGGGACCACGATTATAATATTCTAGAATATTCTTCACTTGATCTTTAATACGGCTCAAATCTTCGTGGTTTCTTGTGAAGTGCAGGCACAGATACGCCGTATCTTCCTTGATGGATACGGCGTATAGGTTGTCATAACAGTAATCTTCAGATTTCTTTGTTTAAGCTCCAAAATGCGTGCCTTTTAGCATAACTTCACCAATTACTCCATAATTACTGCATTTAACAAATATAAACAATTAAGTACCAATTCATGCATTAATTATACAAAATGGGTAAGAAACATAGGATAAATGATGCTATAAAAGTGACGTTATTTGATGTCATCAATCACTGACAAGTTCATTCACACATCTCTACTTCGTGCGCTTAAGCTCGTCGATAACCTCCTCGATCTTTTAGGATATAATTTGATCATCATTTGCACAAGGTTGCGACGTGAAACTATGAGCCTCCTTTCTCCCAATATCTTTTGCGATTCTTTAACAACGCTCTCCATTTTTAATTGTGCACTCACGAATTGTTCACTATACATAACCCTCGATACCATATGTGGGATGGCATCCTGCATGACCCACTTGAAGGACCTTTATATTATTAGATTGATGACCTTATGGTGTCGGGCGGCCGACCGGAAAACCAGCCAACCACCATGGTGGCTAGTGAGAGAAAGTAGAGAGAGGGTGAGATGAACACAAAAAGGATAAGGTTAGATTAGAAGATAAAAGAGAAAAATACAAACGAACATCCACACCCCTCATGGAGAGCCGTGAGGGGTATTTATACTAGAAACAAAAACAAACTATTCCTAGTTAACATAAATGACCTCTGCGTGGTACGCAGTGTCCAAGACTAGTCCGATTCACGTGTAAGACGCCAACTTCACTAAAAGCGAGGCTAACAATCTCCCTCTAAGATGGCGTCGCACGTGAATTGGTTACAATATTCCCTACGAGAAAAAAATAAAGAAAATTGATAAGAATGAAGTCCAGTATTCCTTGAGAATATCTTCGATGATCTACTTGAATACTCTAGCTTTATTTCTTCAGCTTGTAGACGAACGTACGGCTGAGGATGACATAGAAGTTTTCTCTACCGAACCCGGTCTTGATTGGATTTCTGCTCATAATTTCCTGACATGACTTCAAAAACTTTCTTCATACGCTTCTGGTATCATGAAGTTTCTGAATTAGTTGCATGTCTTGAGAAAGCTTCATTTTCTTGCACTTCTGGTCATGTCGAAGTTTATCAGAATCTGCTTCTCATTTGTCATCCTTGAAGTTCTCTTATCCGAATACTTCTGCTCCCTCTCAAACAGACACCCCTCAAACTGATAAGAATTAATGCACTAGTCTTCTCAAAGACCTCAATTCTCATTTAGGGTACTATGTGGGAAGGGATGATATTATCAACATCGTCTCACTCAAAAAGCATTCTAGTCTTGTTTGAATTCAGCTCAATACCCGAAGTACACACTTTAATCCTTTTAACGAGGTCGAAAACGTAGCACCAAAATCAATTAAGACCCAGAAATGCACTTTTCTCCCTCCAGGAAAGTGCATATATAAATTACCACACCAAAGTCAACTAAGTCCCGAGTGTACGCAATTTGTTCCTCTATGTAGTCTAAATGGTAACATCAAAGTCAATTAAGTCTGGAATAGCTTACTTAGCTTCATAACCCGTGATTGCATAAGCAATACTCTGTGAGAAGATGTCGAATCGTACTCTCTTTAATAATTCTATCTTGATCAACCCGAATAAAATCCCCTCATCTATTCTATCAGCTAATACTGATGACCACTGGTATGTGCTTAAATACACATACCTTTTACCTTTAAAAACAAGCTAAAATAACCAAAAACGGACTTAAAATGCCAAAGATACGCTTGTTTTGCTAAATGTATTGTGCAGGAACGGATAACCAAGAAAAGGACGAAAAACAAAGACAAAACGACAAAACTGGACTCGGAATGGAAAAGACTGTGAAAGACAAAGCCAAATCAAAGCCGGAAAATCATCCAGTCAAAAAAGTCAACAGAAAAGTCAACTGGTCAAAGTCAAAGTCAACCCAAGTCAACCCCGGGGCCAAAGTCAAAGAAATATAAGTTTAGGGGCTGAAATTGCCAAACCCTAAACTTATTTATAAAGAAGAAAAGAGGAAAAGAAAAGACAAGGGCTGATTTTGCTATTTGATCAAAGTAACAAGTAGGGGGGCAAAACTGCCAACCCCCCTAACTTGTACACCAAAGGGACGAAATTTGCAAAGACCTAAAAACGCATTGGGTACTTTGTTTTTGCCAAGTCCCAAAGTTTTATTAACCACAAGGACCAATGGTGTAATGAAGGAAATATCCTTGAGGGGCTGTTTTTGCCAAGTGATAAAACTTATACTCTGTAACAGCTTTCCAACCCCTTTTCCCGCTCGAATTTCCCTCCCAAACACACTCACGGGTGTTTACACCCGTTTTTACCCCATGAATCTTCACCATCACCATGGTTATTCATCTCCCCCCTCCTCCACTACCTTTCCCAGCCATAAGATTGCCAACTTGGGCATCTCACATCCCCCAAGACCCATTTTTCGGAGAGCGGCTTAGGATTAATTTGAAGATAAGGGCCAAGATTAAGAGCTTAAACACTCTCACACAACAAACACACTGTGTTGTGTGTCTACAAACAAGCACATACCAAGAAAAAGAAGACTTAGATTACTTTTTCGGCTATTAATATCCTTGTAACCATTGTGGCAATCAATCCATTTTTTTTTTAATTACTCCAGCTTATTACGTTTTTTACTCAGTTTTTAGTTAAGGTTTTATTGCTTTAAAGTATTTTTAAGTTAACTCCAATCCAAGGTTTCATTTCTCAATCTCCATTTAACTTAATTTTTTAGCTTAAGGCATTAGCTTATTTACTTTTAAGTCCTGTTCAAATCTTTGCATACACATTAGTAGGCTTGTTATTTAGCTGTTTTAAGTTCTCATTGCATAAATGTGTGTAATCATAAATGTCCATTTGGGTGCAATTTGGAAGCCATTTGAAGTAATAAGCTCCCAAGAGCTTATTGAGCTTATTGCTCAGGTTTAGAGGCTAAGGAGCCATTAGGACAGGTTTTTAGGCCACTCACTCAGAAAGAGTGGCCTTGGTTCTAAAACTTCAAAAATCCAAGGTCTAATCTCTAAATTCTTACTTAGCTTAATTTTTAGCTTAAACCTTTAGCTTATTTGCTTTTAGTCTTTGTAAACACATTAGTTTAAGTTGTTATTTGACTGTTGTAAGTTTTTATTGCATAATTTAGTGTCACATTAGCTTTTTCTCAAAAACTGTCATAAGTGTAGTATAAGCTAGTAGAGAAACTAGCTTATTTTTCTTAATAAGCTAGTATTTTTAGTTTTAAAATAGCTTAAATAGGTTAAAATAAGTAGAAGTAGATAAAAGGTTTTTTAAGTTTTAGTTTAAAAATGTATTTTAAACCTATTTTGGCTTGACAGTTTTTGATATAAAGGGGTGTTTGGCATAAGCCTTAAAACGGGTCAAAATGGTTATATGCATGGGTTAAGTCAGCTTAGTTTGATTAAGCTTAAGTTTTAAGCTTGTATTTAGCTGTTTTCAAAAGTTCCAAGGTTTTGAAATTGCTTTCCAAGGTTTTATAAAACCATTTTTTGAAACTGTGATTTTCAAAGAACATCACAAGTGCTTATTTGAATAAGCACTTGTGAGTGTGAGTTAAGTGTCAAAAAGGGTGTGTCTTGTGGTGTTAAAAAAGGGCTGCAAACACCTTGGGTCTTTTGACTTGTTAAGTCAAAAACACCCAAGTCTTTCTTATAACAGTTTTAAAAAAGATTTTAAGCCTTTTTCACCACACAAATTCAGCAAGTATTTATGGTTTGTGAAAGCTAAAAATTGGTGCATAAGCTCCTCTTACACTACACTCAATCTGTTTGAGCTTATTTTCCTATTTAGAGCTTATTTGACAGCTTTTTGAAAGCTGTCAAATAAGCCCCTTGAGTTTAGACTTAAAGCTCCCCTGGTGCAAAGGGGAGACTTTAAGCTTCTTATTCTTGGCTTTTAAGTGACCTAAAGCCCAATTTCTTGGCTTATTTAGGGAGCCTATAAGCCCTTGTATAAGCTCTCTAAATTCCAGCTTTTAAGAAGCTTGTTTGTTGGCTTATTTCTAAGCCCAAACTTGGCATTTGACTGTTTTCACATGGCTTAGGCTTAGGGACTGCTTATTTTATTTTAGGCTTATTTAGCTCATGAAATTAGCTCATTTTAGCTCTCAATAGCTTTTTAGGTTA
>BQNB010113466.1:0-21933 GCA_026074375.1 Tanacetum coccineum
TGACGTTTGAACACTGCAGTTCAAGCCTCGGTCCTCAATGTCAACAAAATGACGTCTGTTCACATCAGTTCAGGCCTCGCTCTTCAACGTCAAATGGCGTCTGCTGACATCTCCTCAGGCCCCGCTCCTCAAAGAAAAGAAAGGAGTACGCTTCAGTGTGCTTTATCTTTCAAAGAAGAGAAATCTTCTTATTTACGAGCAGTCTTATCAACAACTTCTATAAGTTCTCATGCTCGTTCGATCAACAAGTGGATCAACGTACATTAGCTTGTATTTTAATTCACTTGTTCAACAAAAATGGCAACAACATATGCAATTTTTGAGGGGGAGAAAAGTGAATATGATGAGATCAATACGGTTTAATTCGGATAAGATCTCTTGATTATAAGTGTGCTCCCGTCCTCAAATGGTCATATGGTCATCATGGCTCCTGTACAATCCAGTCCAGGACCCGCTTCTAACCTGTTGACGCCTGGACCCATCAGTTCAGGGCTCGTACCCAATCCTGCTCCTGTTCTACCATATGTACCTCCCACAAATAAAGAATTGGAGATGTTATTCCAACCTATGTTTGATGAATATTTTAATCCACCGGGTAACCGTCAGGATCCTCTTCCTAGTGTAGCACAAGACCCTGTCATTCCTACAGGTCCTTCAGTGTCTATGTCTATTGATCTCGACGCACCATCGGGAAGTCATACATCATCACCATTGGATCATCATTCCTCTTCGGTACATCATGGTGTAGCAGGTGAGCAATATGCAGAAGTTAATCCGTTTGCTGCAGCTGATCACGAACCATTTGTTAATGTGTTCGCCCCAGATCCAACCACTGAAGCTTCATCATCTGGGGAAATCATGATGCCCGAACTCAACCAATCCACTCAACCTCATGAACATATCCGGAAATGGACTGACTCTCATCCTCTTGATAACATTATTGGGAATCCCTCTAGACCGGTATCCACTCGGAAACAGCTTGCTACAGATGCTTTGTGGTGCTTCTACAATTCCGTACTGTCCAAAGTCGAACCAAAAAACTTCCAATCTGCAGCTACTGAAGACTGCTGGTTTCAAGCCATGCAAGACGAAATCCATGAATTTGATCGACTGGACGTATGGGAATTAGTACCACCTCCAGACAGTGCCATGATTATTGCTCTCAAGTGGATTTATAAGGTGAAGCTTGATGAGTATGGTGATGTGTTGAAAAATAAGGCACGTCTTGTAGCAAAAGGATTTCGTCAAGAGGAAGGTCTAGATTTTGAAGAATCCTTCGCCCCGGTTGCTCGTCTTGAAGCAATCAGGATATTCATTGCCAATGCCGCCAGCAAAAACATGACAGTTTATCAAATGGACGTGAAAACTGCATTCTTAAATGGCGAGCTCAAAGAAGAAGTCTATGTCCACCAACCGGAAGGCTTTGTTGACCCAGAACGTCCACATCATGTCTATCGTCTGAAGAAAGCACTTTACGGGTTAAAACAGGCTCCTCGGGCATGGTATGACACTTTGTCAAAGTTTCTTCTGGCACAAGGATTCTCCAAGGGTGTCGTCGATCCCACCTTGTTCATTCGAAAAACAGGCAAACACACTCTTCATGTTCAAATATATGTTGATGATATCATATTTGCCTCGACCGACCCCAAAGACTGTGACCGTTTTTCTAATGAAATGAGTTCTAAATTTCAAATGTCGATGATGGGTCAAATATCATTTTTCTTAGGCTTACAAATTTCTCAAAATCCTAGAGGCATTTTCATTAATCAATCTAAATATGCAAATGAGATTTTAAAGAAATTTGATCTTCATAAAAGTGACCCTGTTGACACTCCTATGGTGGAGCGAACAAAACTGGATGAGGATCTCTCAGGGACCCCTGTTGACCAGACCAAATATCGCAGCATGATTGGGTCCCTGATGTACCTCACAGCCAGTAGGCCTGACCTTGTATTTGCTGTGTGCATGTGTGCTAGATATCAATCTAGGCCCACTAAAAAGCACCTTGAGGCAGTTAAACGGGTCTTTCGGTATCTCCAAGGAACCATCAATATGGGTCTTTGGTATCCGAAAGACACCGCCATGGCACTAACCGCATACGCAGACGCAGATCATGCAGGTTGTCAGGACACTCGCAGAAGTACATCTGGCAGTGCTCAGTTCCTTGGTGATAAGTTAGTCAGCTGGTCATCAAAGAAGCAAACCAGCACGTCCATCTCGTCTACAGAGGCTGAATACATCGCGATGTCTGGTTGTTGTGCCCAAATCCTATGGATGCGGTCTCAATTATCAGATTATGGCTTCGCTTACAATCGCATCCCTTTGTACTGTGACAACAAGAGTGCCATAGCCCTCTGCTGCAACAACGTTCAGCACTCCAGGTCTAAACACATCGACATCCAACATCATTTCATCAGAGAACAAGTGGAAAAAGGAGTGGTTGAGTTGTATTTCGTGAGGACAGAGTATCAACTGGCGGATATATTCACTAAGGCGCTGCCCAGAGAACGATTCGAATTCATTCTCCCAAGGCTTGGCATGAAGTGTATGAAGCCGGAGACACTCAAAAGTCTTCAGGATGATCAGGATGAGTAACGGATTGGCTTCAAGTATCCTATGTAAATATGTACATACTTAAACCCAAAAAGAAAAATACAAAAATATAAAACCATCAAAAATCCATAAAAATCAGAAAATAGAAAATGCCAAAAATAGTTTTCTTCAAGACATGTCTTCCGTTTATCGATAACATTTACGGTCCTAGAAATGTCATTCAATAATGACACGGGTCTTTAAATGAAGCTCGAACGGAAGTTTAAACCTTTCAAAACATGTCTTAATGGCTTGTAGTTATTTCAGACTGCAACCCGCTTTTCAAAATGAGGAAAGCACGTCGCCAAAAAGACGGTTGTTCCTAACAACGGGTGATTAAGTTCTCCCGGGCATGGATTACTTTATATCCTTGCAACCTCGATCTAATGTACGCTTCAGTGCATTATTTCTTGATCAAGAAGAGAAGTCTTCTTTTTAACCAAATGATTTTTCGTCTATGATTCTTCTAAAAAATTATTTGTGTTACACGTGGTGAAAAAGGTGTTGTCTTTCAAAAACCAAATCAGTCATCCACAGGTCTTTAAATAGAAAATGGGACATTATTTGAGGGGGAGAAATGTGCTAATAATTCTTTCAAAATGATTTTTCAATCATGGAGTAAACAAAAAGGGTTTGACAGTAACGGATCATGATTTAAAAGGGAGTTAATGTATTTTTAACTCATTTAAGCTTTAGATGTTACTTGTGTCATCCTTTAAGGTTTAGAATGCAACATATGGTAAATAGGAACTTACGCCTTTTAACTTGCAACTAGAAGGACCTAGGTTGCCATGGGTACAAGTTTTATAACCCGAACGATTTGTCTCAAATTTATTGATTATAAATCATGTTCGGGTTAACCATTTGAAAAAGTGTTCTAATCAAATCAGAATCAGTTTTCGACATTACAAACAGAGTTTCATGAAATCTCGACCACTCGAACAAATACAATAGATCTTTAAATAGAATACGGGTCTTTGTTCGAGGGGGAGAGTTAATTGATAATGATTTGAGGGGGAGTTAATTTACTTTAACTCCAAGGGATTCAGTTGTCATAAGTTAATAACTTAATGGGCTTAAATATAATTTCATGATTAGTGGCTTAGGCTTAAAACTACATTCGATCAATTTTACCAACACCTCACAGTTTTAGGTTTGTTTGGAAATAATTTCGTAGTTTTAGAAGCCTTGAAGTTGATGATATGTTTCTGATTCATTTAATATTTCCCCAAACAGTCAATCACTAAACTTATTTTCGGAGTAGAATCTGTTGACAAAAGAGGTACACATACGTTTGATAAGTATGGTGATTCCTTTAGATAGTCAGTATCTTGCAAGAAGAAATGTGTTCATTCGGGACTTAGTTGCCTTAGGTGTTATCATTTCGGCTATTTAGAGGGTATAATTGTGACATCCGGGACTTAGTTGACTTTGGTGTTTCAATTTATATCATCTTTATCATATAAGGAGAAATTCAGACATCCGGGTCTTAATTGACTTTGGTGTTACGGTTTCGAATTAATTGTGTACTTCGGATATTCGGGCTTTACACATCAAGTCTTCTTAATGCGGCATGCAAGAAAGCCGTGAATCTACTTAAGAAAGGATTGCTGATTCGGGGGGAAGCTGTGGAAGCTTCTAAAATGAAGAAGAAGCTTGCTTGGCCACAAAATTCAACAACTTTCCAAAGGTTCAAGTGAAGGATCTGGTATTACTCCAGAGGTTCCCGATGACCCAAAGGACAATTCTGGTAGCTCAAGCAGCTTACTTTCTTAATCTATTAAGGAAGTTCATGATGTCTCCAATGATGAGGAAAACAAAGCTGAGAATACAAAACGGAAGCAGTAGTTGCAGAGAAACAAGCTGGATATGTACTAACCAATTTAACTCTGTCATCTGCTAAACTCGAGATTCAATCAATGATGGATGTTTCCATTCATCAAGAGGACCTTGATGTCCAACGAACTCCACTCATTGACCTTGTTATCTCAATGGTTACTGAAAAGACAGCATCAACACCCACACCAACAACCACACAAGCTCATGCTCAAATGTGTTCGACCTCTTGCTGGAAAGACATTTCAAAAAGGAGTTTAGAAGTGCTGGTTGGTGCAAGGAAAACAGAGACGGACAAAAGACTGTTGCAGAGGACAGTATGACTAACTCATACTTGATTTAAACCTGTCAGGTCCTGTTTTTCATATCATATCTCTGTTAATTCATAAGTAGTGTGGTAATCAGTGTTATGTGTCAGTTTAATGAATTTTTCATGAGTTTCTCGTTAAACTCCAAATCATTTATAAACTCATCATAACTGACACTAACAGAATCCCTCATTAATTAAGGGGGAGCATATATAGGTTCCAATATCGGCTTGTATTTAATCAGACCATATTTTCTCCCAAATTTCTAACATATTTAAATCTCAATTGGAGTTCCTTAAGATCTAAAGGGTTTGAAATTTTTGATCAGGGGAGAGAATGTGATTTAAATATTAAATCTGATAAAAATGTGATCTATTAAGACTCAAGCAGGTACTCCTCCCTCCATGTGCCAAACAATTTCGAATATCGACGCACATGTTGAGGGGGAGCAGTTTCATGAATCAAAACAATCGAGGTACTAATGCTTTGATGTTTACATCGCTCGTACCTTGATTGATTTTCAAATGGTTTTATGGCAAAGAGAACAGTACCAAAAGACCGACCCTGTGTTTACTTTATCTGAGTTATAAGGATGGTATGGTTAGGTACATGTTCCCATGATCCCGCCAGAAAAAGGAGGGATTACCCAGGGACAGTCCACTAGTTAGTGTGAAGTCCTTAGTATGATTACTAAGGAGTTATGTGAGAATTAAGGAATAGTGAGGACGAGATAGAGCTGAGTACTGGAATTAAACCAACAAGGTACGAGTAATGAAGTCTCGGTAAGCACTGAAGGGGTTGAAGAATGAAAAAGAAATGTTAAGATAAAGGGTGAAAGAAAGCAGCCCTCCTTATAAACATTAGGCTAGAACGGGTTTAATACATATGCATGTCAGTATTACATGTTGATTGTGAACATTGAAGACAAGTATGAATGGACCAGTGATACGCTGCATCAACCCTCCATAGCTACTCAAGATCTATCAAAAGGATTCTTGTTTCCATCTCTCACGGAGATCAATACAATTCTATCGTCTTTCTCACTCCGAGTTAGTCGATATTGAAAAGGTGGCAGTCCGCTCTAGCCTCCAACCACTAAAACCAAAAATGCACTATTGAGTCTAGAGCCTTAAGATCATCCAAAAGTCTCGTTAGGACACTTATCCATATTGTGCTTGTTTCTCACACACTGTGACAACAAGTAAGATTTTAAGAGTCCTTCGCATTTTCTCGTGGTTATTGCAGAACGATCCGAGTGATACGAAAGTACTCAAATGTAGATGGAAAATCCTTCTGAGCCATATCAAACAAGATCTTGGTAGGTGACATGGGGGAAATTTTTTTTTTTTTTTTTTGATTTTAGTTTGTGATAGTTTAATTAAAGTGTAGGATAAGGTTATAAAAAAAAGTAAGGTTTAAGGGTAGAAACGCGAGTTTTAGCAAGAATTTTAGGAAACGCGAATCACAACGGAAAATGTAAATGGGAAAAATTTTAATCATTGGGGAATAATATGAGATTAATAAATCACTTACGATGCGAAGACGGAATAGATTTCTAATTACGGCTTACGCAAAGCTAAGAACGAGAAAAACTTACTAAATCGGGTAAACGTAAAATTAATAACTTTGCTTAAAAATGAAAATAAAGATAAAGTATTAGATAAATAGTGACCTCAAATACGGAATGTTACATATGGAGATTTTGATGGTTACACATCAGATGATCTGATACTTATACTGGAAATCCTGTCAAGGAGATTCTTCTTAAGATGAATCTACCTGATCACAGGTCGGTCCTCACGGATCCAGAGGTTAATCCAACCAGACTCGGGCGAATGACAAAGCCAAATTCGTCCACACACTTTATTGCTAACTGTTTTATTACAGGATCAAGTTATGGTGGAAATAGAGATACCTCGTTCCAGTGGAGTCAATTCATAGCCCCATGCTCACACTTAATGTGTTCAATCAAAGACACCATGACAACCAAAAGACCTATAACACAGCTTCCGCTACTCTGATAAGTAATGTCATGATCAAGAAAAGTGTGAGCATGCCGGTCCGAAAGTCATAACATCACGTGAAGGTAATGCTACCCAACAAGGATGATCAAGAGATTTAAGATGAATGATGATCTCAAAGAAAGCTCAAAGATCACACACTTCTAAGGGATAAATCTCGAAGTCACTACATAATTACAATGATTCTCAAAGAATGAAGAATCAAAGACAGAGCTACAGACAAAAGGTCGAAGACGAGAATGCTATTATTCAATTGTAATTTTTTGGGTGATCCTCGCCTTAGGGGAGAGATTGTTAGGATTATGAAAAAGACTCGGTCTCCCCCGTTATTAATTAGTATATCAAAAGCTCGTAGGTTAGAAAGTACCGTATGATTTTCGTTAATGTGGGCCGTGTCTTTTACGCCAAGTGTTAAGCCCATACCCAAGCCGCATAGAGCTCACAAATACAGTAAAAAACTCCCTTTCCAGCTATGGTAAGGGGTTGGTTGTTCATTTTATACAAACCTTCATTTGGTTTTCTCCTCACTAGATACCTCACTTTCTCTCTCTAGATAATTTGCCAACCCAATCATCCATGCTTGTGTTATGATATCTAATACACTACATTCCTTTGATGTTGGCACAAGCTTCTTTGTGGGTTCCCCAGTCTTATTAGTAGCCAAGCCTTTTACTTCTCTTTGAACAACTTGTGGTTCAGATGTGGGGTGTTTCAGCATGCTGAGTCTTAAGTACAAAGTAAATTCAATTTCAGCGCTAGAATATGAATTGGATTTCAAGAACTGTGTCAGTGAGCTTTTCCCACTGTTGATGAGAAGTTAATATTTCAACTCAGGGATTGGTTCTCTGTAAGGTCTGACTTATTGAGATTAGAACTGCTCATGTTGGGTCTTTGTTAGGCACTGTTTCCTTTTCACTTATCATCTTCAGTCTGTTGGATTTCCAGGTCAGCATTCTCCCTCTCCAGTGTGAGAAGGAGTTTCTTTAGTGCAGCTTATGAATATTACCCCCTAACAGTTGCTTGAATTTAGTGAGAGTGAGTATTGTTGGATGCAACACTGCTTGAGGGAGCTGAAAATACTCACACCTCAATATTCAGATAAATTTCAGTCATTACGGCCTTAGATGTCAAAGTATCATTGTTTCAGAGATGACAGGATATGACTACATAAGAGCTTGAGTAGTGCACAATTCTGTGAAGTCTAAGAGTCAGACATTCCAGGCCATAAGATGTAAGAAGACTTAGCCCAATTGCCAGTGATCATTTTGAGCATTAAAAGCAACTCTCAAAGTTTCAACCAAAGACTTCAGACCAGAGAAATCAAAAGTTTTGGCTAGGGGTAAAAGTTCAGTAAGACTGGAAAGAGCGCCATAAGTGGTGGTATAAGCTTCAGCCAACCTTTTCATTTCTTCCTTAAGAGCAGAGTCAGCCTCAAGAGTTTCAGAGACTCTATTTAGAGCCTTTAGTAGTTTGGCTCTCTCATCAATTCCAACCTTGTTGATGTTGTCAATTATCTTCATGGTTGCTTGTATAAGCTTGTATGTCTAAGCTCGGTGATCAACATTTTCATCATAGTACCCTTAAATGGATTCCTTGAGATCGGCATAGGAGACTGCAAATTCTTCATGTTTGTCCTACTGATCTGCAACAAGTCTCTTATAGAGTGCTCAAGAGACCTTTTGAAGATATTGTACCAGTTTCCTTTCAATGAGTGGCAAGACATTGACATATTTCTTGAGAGCTTCAAGAAAAGAAAAATCAGAGTCTGATTCATCAGTCTTCTTTGCATGAGATGATTCAGGCTTGTCTTTGTTTGGTGAGGAAGACTAATGTTCTTGAGAAGGATCACCTTCAGTGGTGTGTTCAGTGGAGTGATGTGTTTGGGTTTCTTCATTTTCAGGCTCTTGGATGTCTTCATCCATTTCATCTCCAACTTCAAATATATCATCTTCACTTTCTTCTATGAGATCCTCATTAGAGAGCAAAAGAGCTTAAACATCAACCGTTGTTGTAAGTACCAAATATGAGTATCCAGAACAGGATTGGTGAATGGTTCCATATCAGCGGGTGTTTTAAATCCCTATGAGTCTTTGTCCCCAAGTAGACCTTCAGGAAAATGTGTGGTTTCATCAGTGCCTTCATTAGGAACCAGAGTGGTTGATGGTTCCATATCAGCGGGTGGTTTGGTTCCCTATGAGTCTTTTTCCCTAGTTTTAGTCCCCTTGGATAAAGGATAGGTTTTGCCAACACCTTCATCAGGGACAATGGAAGGCAATCCCATACGAGCAAGTTGTTTGTTTTTGTTTGGGTCTTCAGGATCGGTCGCTTTGTCTAAGGAGACTGAGTAGGATTGCTCAGAATCCTCCGTTGGCCTAGTGGGTGGTGTTACTTGGGTCTCAGTGGGTGTCATTTTAGACTTGGGATTTTTCCTCTTTTGAGGCAGTGACCTTGAAGCCTCAAGGCCCTGTGACTTGGGCAAGGTTGGAGTCACAGTTTGAGACTTCCCTTTCTTCTTCTTTATAGTAAAAGGAAGTGGGGTCACTGATTTTTCATGGTTGTTTACAACAACCATGAAGGCTGTCAATTTAATGAAAGTGACTTTGGATGGGTCCTTTGAAAAATTTAAGTTACTCAGGATGGTGGGAGAACTCCTAAAATTTTCATCTTGGGTGTAGTCAGAACCCAATAACACTTCAAGGGCACAAGAAACAAATCTAGGATAGGGGACATACTTTTGCCTAGACTTGCTTATGAGCCTAGTTACGAGATCACTGTAAATGATCTCTCCCATGTCAACCTTTGTCCTTGTGAAGAGACAATAGGCTATGAGCTACTGAATGAAGGTCACTTGCTTAGTGGATGAATAATTCCCGCCGAGGACCTGAACAACGAATGTAAACAGAATCCTCCAAGCCATATGAAAAGTAATTTTCAAGACAGGTGTCCTATCCAGTAGAATTGGATTCTCAACAATTTTGGCCAATCTAGCATTCACAGTCTCAGGGGAAGGATGAGACACATAGTGCCTTTAGCATAATCAAGTCCAGTGGATTCAACAAAGGTCTTATAGTCAAGGGTCAATGGCTTCTTTCCATTCATCACTGATAACTTGATTAGGTACTCTTTGAGTGGTCGAGACTGAGTCTCATCAGCAGGGGGTTTGGGTCATAGGCTATATCAGTTCACCAGAACTCCTTGAGGAAGTTTTGGTACACCACTAATGGTGTTTTTGTAAAAGCCTCAGCCAAAGGACAGTTCATCAAATATTTGCAAATTTTAGGGTAGGTTAGGGCGGTTTGTGGATAACTAAAAGTTCCCATAACATATTTGTTATGAAAAACTAAGGATTCCAAAATTAAGTCACCACATTGAGGGGCATTACTCAATTGCTTAGTTAGATGCCATTTTTTTAGTGTTGAAAGAAAAAAGGACAATGGCAATATATCACTCACCAGATGGTCACAAATGGATTCTGACGTTGATCGATGTCGTGAAATTAGTGATATGTTATCAAGGTTGTATGAATGCTAAGATGGATACCTTAGATGTACAACTTTGACCAAAAAATGATTTTTTAAAATGTTTTAACCCAGAAAAACTTAAAGAACACACACTCTTTTGATTGAGAGAAAATTTTAGCAAAGCTTTATTGCTTTGGAAAATATATGTGTGTGTTGCTTCTTTGGTTGGGGATTTATAGGCGAGATGTGAAAAGGTTTTGATATTTTAATCTTTTTCATTTTGAATAAGTTAAATCTGGTTTGGTAACTGCATTTGATGCTGCGGCCCACAACTTGCACGATTCCTCCTATTTCGACTACTGTTTAGTCGTTTAGTTTTTAGATGCTTTTAAGAGCATGACGTATGGATAACAGATATGAGGGAAGTGAAAAGGACACTTTGGGAAGGGATTATGTTTGTGGGAGTGATCATTAAATGCATAGTAGGATATTTGAGTGTTAATTGGGAGAAGGTGAGATCCATGACTGTTGGATGACAGTTAGATAAGGAATATTTGTTCCTTATTTAATGTGTCAAGTCACCAACCTAGGACATTAAGTAACTAAAGACTTAGAGCATTTAGTTCTTTCATTTAATGTATCTTTCAGTGTCATGGGCATTATATATGTTTCAGGGAGGTTGTTTCAGGGAGAAGAGAAGAATGTACACCATACTGAACATCTTTAATCAAGAAGACTGATCAGTCAATATTCAACATCCCTAACTCTGCTTTCAGTCTTGTGAAAGTAGGTTCATCCAAGGGTTTAGTAAGGATATCAGCTAGCTGATACTGAGTGGGGATGAAGTGTAATTCAATATCTCCTTTTAGGATGTGAACCCTGATGAAGTGATATCTTTTGTCAATATGCTTGGTTCTTAAGTGAAGGACATGATTGTTGGATATGACAATGGCACTAGTGTTGTCACAAAAGATGGGTACCATCTTGTAATTGATGTTATAGTCAAGTTGACTTTTCATCCATAGTATGTTTACACAACACCTAACAGTAGCAACATATTCAGCCTTAGTTAAGGACATAGCCACTAACTGCTGTTTCTTAGCACTCCAATAAACCAACTTCCCTCTAAGGATTTGGCAGGCACCTGAGATGCTTTTTATATCCATGTTACAACCAGCATAGTCTGAGTCTGAGTATCCCTTAAGATCAATCTGAACATTTTGGATAGTACAGAACCAGGGATGGAGTACCTTTCAGGTACCTGAAGATTCTTTTCACAACTATTAGATGTGATTCTTTGGGACTGCCTTGATATCTTGCACATAGACATGTTAAGAATTGGATATCAGGCATGGTTGCAGTTAAGTACATAAGTGACCCAATCATTCCTCTATAAAGGGTTTCATTGAGTGGTTTACCAGTAAGGTCAGGCCCTAGATTGTTTGGAGGAACCATTGGGGTCTTTACTAAACAACTATTAGAAATTTCATATTTCTTTAATAGGTTCCTTGTGTACTGTTCTTGACAAGTGGATATCCCTTTCTCATCCTGCTTGATTTGTAGTCCAAGGGAGTAAGTGAGTTCTCCCATCATACTCATTTCAAATTTCGTTGTCATCAGTTTCTCAAACTGTTTACAAAGTTTGTAACTTGTTGAGCCAAATATAATGTCATCCACATACACTTGAACTAAAAGAACATCTTCTTAAGTTCTATAGATAAACAATATGCTATCTATTCTTTCCCTGACAAACTTATTTTCAATAAGGAAAGTAGATAAATGTCACACCCCCAAACCAGGTCTAGTCAGAATAGATGTCCAAGGGCGTAACGTCATAATATTTCAAACACAAGGCAAATGGAACCACCATTATATGGACATTTTGAAAAGTAACTTACCATTGCATAGATTTAAAATAATAAGTCTTACAATAATCCATAATGATTTTTAACACAATACGGAAGCTTAAACAAGGTTTTTAAAATGACAATGGTAAATTAAGTAAAAGATAGATAAGTATTGAAAAGTATGAAGCCATATAGCAAATAGACTCCACGTAGTACATCAAGATAGAGTCCAAAGTCAAGTACCTAAAAAACATGCTTAAAATGTTAACATAAAGTTGGTGAATTTGCAGGTTTAAGTATTATGTAAGTAAGGACCAGAAGATTTAAAATGCATGATTATTATAAAACATACAATATCCATCAAAAAGTATTTACGTTACGCTAAACTCATGACACCAAAGCTCGACAAAGTATGTAGCATATTAAATGCCAAGTAATGCTTGCCCTTAATGGTGTCCAACCAAAGACCACCTAACGTTCCGACATGATATATGTCTGTTTGAACCAGTCAATCGGTCAAGTAAGAATTACCAAACCCGAACAGGGGCTATCAGTCCTAATAGATATATTTATAACACTCGCGCTCACAACATGTAATTAACGGTTCATGAATACGGGCAATAGTGGTTTAGCGGTACTTAGGCAACATGTAAACATATAAAAGCATGGTAAAGTACGTGTGTCCAAAGTTTTAAAAAAAAGCATGTTCTCACCCCAAAAGTTGTAAAGTAAAATAGTAAAAACGTGAGGCTAAGAACTCACCTTTCGCAAACAGTGAGATAGCAATCAACGAAGTAGTATGAATGTCAAGAGGTCCTAAGCGCGACGCTTTAGGGAAAAAATATATCTAACAAAATATCGTATAATACGCTTATAGTGATCAAATACTATCCACATAGGTTGTGTCTTGGTTTAATTTAGTAAAACGTATCTTTTTGACAATAAAAGACTTTTAATTAAGTTTTCGACTCTTAGACAAAAAGTTACTATTTTTAGAAAGTTTCTATTTTAGGAAAGTTAGGAGTTCAGGGACGTTAATACCGTCCCTTAATATTCGACGATTCCATTCACCCTAAACGCACTAAGAAAAGCCTAAACGCCTACTTTTCACCTCATCAATACTTAACTCTAAATTGAAACTTACTATTTTTAGCAATATTTAACGTTTTCAAAGTATCAACGTTAGAAGATTTCTAACACGCCATAATAGTATACAAGTGTTATAATATCTTTCGCCAATGTCTCTACGTCTCGACCAAATCCAAAATCTTATCTTCTTACTAACTCTAAAGATTCAGTTATTTAGTTTAATGTGCAGGGGTTTTTTATGAGTGTGCAGGGTACCTTAATAGCTTCAAATCCTTCATCTGTGTCCTTCCTCTTTAGTGTCCATCCATAAATTCGGCTGTTACACCTTCAGTTACATAGGTTCTAGAACTCCATTAATTCTAAGGAAGGTTAATCATCATCCAAGGAATAGCAAGTAGTAGTATAAATGGGATGCGGCCGACCTCCTGTATCTCCCACACATCTTCCATAACTGAAAGGGATCGACCTATAACCGATGATAACTAATTTGAGGTATTTGTATCATTTTTTTGTTTCTAATATTTTTTTATTTTGAAATAATCGTTTATAGCATTTTGTTAAATCAGATGGCTAAACACTCATTGACAAGGAATATCTTATAAGATTCATATTTTCTTTTAATTTTGACCGTTTTAGGATGCCCAATCTCAATTGAACTTCTTCCATTGAGTAGGCCAGATGAAGATTTTAATGTCTCACTTTTTATGTTGTACGTGAACTACGAGTTATGCCTTTGATTATTAATCTTATAGTTATATGCAGTATACATATCTCTGTATCAATTTTTTACATACCATGACTTAATTGAATTGGAAGGCGATGAGCTTGCTTAATTCATACCATTGGCTGGAGAAAGGTATGCAAAATAAGTTATTTAAGTTTCATATTGCAAGTGTAAATTGATTAAAAGCTAATTGGTTTTCTTTGTGTGACAATATATAATAAAAGTATAAGCTTTGATTTATCTTTCTTTTATATGTGAAGGTTGATGATAATCAAAAAGAGAAAACAATGAAAAAGAAATCATCATACATATACATATGTTATATAATCATGAGAAAAACCATTTGATAATTGAATTTTCTTATTGGTTAGCAATTATGTGCTTAGTTATTTGATGAGTATCTAAACAATGCAACTTCTATTTATTTTCAGATTCGAAGACCTGAATAAACAATTAAGAAAGCGCATGTTCAAGAAGCGCAGAGTTCGCATCACATTTATGATTGCGGCTGGCTTATCGATTGAAGTGAATACATATGCTCTTATTTGTCCCACTGTTCCAGGTCAGCATGTTGCTTAGTTCTATGCTGTCAAAAAAGAAAATACAGTATGAGAATCGAAGGGCCACAAAGACTGATTCTTATTACTGTTGTTGCAGCGAAAGTCACATGAACCGCCGCATATAATAGTTGTTTGATATATGACCCTTACCCTTAGTCGAGTCTACTAATAATTATGAAAACTAAAAGCAAGTCAGTTAAAAGAAAATTATTATGCGAAAGTGACCCATCGCTTCCTGCTTCTAAAAAAACAAAATTCGGTTTCTTTTAACACAATTGGAGACATCTCCACTATGAATATCGACAACGACACTACTGAACTGTCATTTGTTCAACAACGGCTACATGGGGTGTCTGCAACATCTCAATGTTATAGTCCATTCAACAATCGTAAACATACACGTGACAACGCTAATGTCAGCTTGCAGTCTGCCGTCCTAAGTTTAGCCTCCACTGCAACTACCAACTATCCAATGATTCAACATGTAAGCAGTTGTGTATTTGCCTATTTTTAACTTCAGACGTATGTTCATTTACTAATTTGCTTCTGTTGCAGCTCTTGCCTCAGATATTGATTCTCGGCCTTCATGTCCAACCACAAGAACTCGACCCAATGCCAGTGGAGGTGACAACAGTTGCTAAACAGGTAAATATTAACATAAGATATGTGACAACATAGACGCCAAATGTGTAATACATTGAATAATATCTAACGTTTTCGTTTTGTTTTTCTCAGCAAATGCTAGTAACTCATAATAACTGCCCCACATGTATATATTTTTAACAAATGTATCATGCCATAAAAGGTAAATGTGTGCCTCATTCAATAATGTGTAATGTTTTCGCTTTGTTCTTTCATCAACCACAAATACACCTGATTTGTTGCAAACACTCCCAAGACGTGACCCTTATTCAACCCATACAAACGCGTGTCACGATGGACAAAAAACAACTGGCCATCAACGTGAGCGTCCTATCAACATCATGAAACTATGTGTTAACTAATTCATAATATCTAATGGTTTTTTGCCGGTTTTTATAGGAGCCAGATACAGGCGACCGGCGTCACACGAAGCGTCTGCTGAACATCGACAATCAAGTAAAAACAGACCCAGGTACCGAATTTATTATAAGCCTCATTCGTTTACATGCCCGCGCCTTCAGCGGGTCGTAAAGGCATACTTTTCTCATTTTTAATATTAGAATTCATATTTAGGCGTGTTTACTTTTTCTGCATTTAGTTGACTAACGTGGCCTTGACCATTCAGACCATTAACTATGTCTTAATGACATAGTACTGAAATCTTTGCTACCATCTAGAATTGTTTATGCTTCATGCAGAATAGTACAACCTGACATTGAAAAGGCTTTGCTGAGAGTGTGTTTAAGACTTGCTATTTGTTCTGCTTATATGCAGGTGCATAGATATAGACTATCAAACTTTTTTGCTGATGTGTGAGGACTCTCAAATTTACCAGAATGCCCCTGTTATTTTGGCAAAAGGTTTAATACCGAGCCACAATTTGAAAGTTTCATAAATTGAAGACACAAATTTAAAAGTTCAAATT
The DNA here is from genome assembly GCA_026074375.1 of Tanacetum coccineum. NCBI lineage: Eukaryota > Viridiplantae > Streptophyta > Magnoliopsida > Asterales > Asteraceae > Tanacetum > Tanacetum coccineum. The sequence continues at coordinate 16,006 of BQNB010113466.1, forward strand.
GTGAAGACACAATTTGAAATGAAAGTAAGTACACATGTAATCATGGAAATTGGGGGTAATTAAGTTGTCATTATATGGCTTAAACCCCTGTATAATATTACATCCACACCATTAACTTTAATAAACTGAAGCCTCAAAAAAGTTACATAAAAGTATAGGGAAAGGTTAGTAATTGTCAGTATGATAATCGATACAATGGATAATTTTGTGTATTTTTTTTTTTTGTTTTTTGAGGGAATAATGGTGTGGAAGATAGGTATAGTGTGCAGATTAAGCTTAAGAATCAAGCGACATTGCTTAGCGGATTACTAGGACTACCTCCTTCAAATGGTGTCTTGCCTCAATCACCTATGCACACAAAAAGCCTAGTTATTCTTAAAAAACAAGTAAGTCCTTTAAAAAATAATTACACGTAGAAGCTTAATTATAAATGGTCATATATTTTTTTATTTTTTATATAGTTTCTTGGCGCCAGGATCAGATTTGGGCTTCTGAGTTGTCGGTATACTTGACTAATAGTAACGTTTCTTTAAGATTTTTCTGTAATCTGGAAGCATAAATTCTACAAGAGGATCGAGACACATAGGTGTCATCAAAGAGAGAGAGAGAGGGAGAGAGTGGTTTGGTGTGGGTACATGTTTCTTAGAGACCGACGAGGAACTTGGTAGACAAAGTGAAAAACGGGATTTTTCAAAGCATTAGCGGAGGTTCTTAGTAGGCGTGATATATGTGACGTGCGAAAGATAACTGAAAAATAGTGTGTTATGGTGAATATGGGAAGGGGAGTGCAAAGCCAATGTGGTTCTTTCTGTCATGTGTCTCGATCCTTTTGTAGAATTTATGATCAACACTTGGATTGATCATAACACTTGGTTATATCACCACCTTTCATGCTCTTGTAGAATTTATGTCATAATTTATTGATGACACCCATGTGTCTTTATCCAATTTATGATCCCATTTATGTCCCGATCCAATTTATCATAAATTGGATTGATCCAATTTATGTCATCAATCCAATTTATATCACCACCTTTCATCCAAAAGTAATCCAATTGATCATAAATTGGATTGATCATAATTTATTGATCATAACACTTGGTTATATCACCACCTTTCATGCTCTAACCAAGTAACAAAACAATCTCTATTGGATTGATCAACAAGTTAGTTTGACGGTGTCTTAACAAATAACGACTATGATATATATTACTTTTGATGTAAAAATAGTATGTCACTGTAAGGGTCATTGAAGTTTAATGTTAAGGTCATGTTAAGTATAACAGATGTGTTAGTTATTAGATGAGATTCATTATGTTGTATTGTAGATTTTTTTGTTTATTTGATTTGGGTGCACAACTATTGTTTGTATTTGTTTATTTGTTAATTCAATCATTTGAAGGTGTTTTATGTATGTATGTATGATCCAGTTTAGCTTTTTGATTTAGTCGTTAAGTGTTTATAAAAAAATTACATCATGTATACTATAGAAGGCGGCAAGGCCGAGATGAAGATAGTTTAAGGCCAGCTCAGATAGCCAAAGAGGGTAACCTTGGAAAGGTTTTTATCACATGTGGGAGGTCTTGGGTTCGAGCCTCTCCATGGGGGCTTTCCTTCTAGAGCATACTGCCCAATTAGATGTGAGTTCAAATCACTAATAACTAAATTGCCGTTCTAAAAAAAGAAAGCACTTCTTATTTGAGTTTCTTAAACACTTATGAAATTATACGATGCTTCACATAAGTAAAAGTCTGATTTTAAAAAAAAACCAAGCCTACAGAACACACGGTTTAGCACATTACACAATTATTGCTATTCTTCATTTCAATTTACGTAGAGGCTGAGTTTTTGCTAAAACTTATGTTAAAAAACCATACACACCTAAGATTGCTTAAGCTCATTATTGAACTAAAGGAAAATTATGATTATAAAAGGTGGTTTATTTATAGAAAATATAGAAGACAAACGTTTATATTCAGTGTAGTAACAACATTCCGTTCTAACTAACCTATTTTCTATTACATTCATAAACGGATTTATTTGCTTAAAACTAATTTTCAAACAACTTTAGATGTCAACACATTACACACACAACTAATGCACACAATCCGTGTGTATCGCATGGGTCTGAATGCATCGTCTCATTTTATAATTCAATCGGCTAAAAATATATTTAAAGTGTCTAAAAAGTTACCTAACTTCATGACGACCAAAGTCCCTTGTTTTTTACTTTCAAGTTTAACAACTCCCGATGTCTTATGTAAAACATCATTTCAGACAACTTTCGTGCTTTACGTATAAGCCGGTTCGGATAAAAAAAGGGTCAAAATCTTATCTTTAATTCGGATCAGAATGTAAATAAGTGCTGGAAAAATGTTTAAGTTTCGAAAACACTGAAAAGACCACAACTTATTCGTTTTACGTTTGATTTTTACATTCTTTATACCGAAATCATCATAGAGACATAAGCTACCACATTTTCAATGTTTCAACATTTTTAGGTACTTTTACGCCGTCTGAAACGTAGGGGCTGGTTTCGGACATTTTCTAAACTTAGCCAAAATCAACCCGAATCAATATTTCAACTCCACAATACTTCTAGTTTCTCCCAACACAAATCCAACAACAAAACCACAAATAATATCAACCTAATCCCCATCTCTAATCACTTTCAAAACCACTAATCCATCACCTTAATCAAAATCTAACATAATCAAACCCAATACCTTCATTATTTCAATAATCTTTCACAAAGTTATCAACTTTATTTTATAGAAACAACACAACCACATGGATACTCAAGATCAAATAATAATAATCATAAAGAAAGAAAGAATAAAAGAAAGAAGGATTCAAGAGTTGCTTAAAAATAAAAAGAACAAAATAAACTTATAAAATCTTGATTAGATGATGAAAACTTATAAAAAACCCCAAATATTAATCCAAAACCCTAACTCTTGATCTTGATAAACTCTTGAAATGGATGAATAAACCTTATGGAACACCTTAGATCTTGTTAAGTATCAACCCCAATAGCTTGAATCAATAGGAAAATGAAAGACAAACACCACTTTTTTGTGGTGGTGTTGTGCCGCGGCTAGAGAGACAAAGGAAGAGAGGAGAAGATATTTTTGGTGGCTATTGAAATGAAAGGATACCCTAATGTGAGAAATAAGGTTCTATTTATAGTCGAGTTTTAGGGTTTAAGGTCCTTAAGTGAACCTTGGCTCAAGGCAAAGTTTCTTGAACCTCCCCTCTTGTCCTTGTAGTTCGACGCCTAGCACAAAAGAAAGGGAAAGAAAGACCAAAATTTTGATCAAGGGTTCAAGAATTATAGTGAGTGGTTTTGTGGTCCTATTTTTGTAAGAGCACATGTAAGAGTATGTTGGTGCATGGGAATAAGATTACAAATGTGTCATTTTCATGCACATGAGTTAGTTTTGAATCCTTAAAAGTGAAAAGATGCTCCTATATTTAATTAGAAGCTAGAAACTTAAACGAAGAGTGGAAGTTACATGGCTCGAAAATTTGGGCTTAGAAATGCTAAAAATCAATAACTCGAGTTTACATGCAAAGGTGGTAGGTTTTTGGTGTTCTGTTAGGCATAAAATGATGAAAACGCAAAACACACACGAAAAACATAAAATTCATAAACGTAAACGTATATAACCATTGTAATACTTTAGAAAGATCCAATTAAGTATATTATGAGTAGACTAATTTTAGTCCGAAGTCGGAATGCATCCGATAACGTTTTTCAGTTTCACGCGGGATAACTTCCCGGTTTTAGGTCAAATTGCCACATAACTTATAAAGGTCAAAGTAATGAACGGAAAAGGTAAAAAAGTTGACCTAGAAATTTACGTGGTGTTATAGCCTTTCCCTGTTAGAAGAGCTTTGTCCTTAAAGCTCACGTTGTAGCATTCGACGATGGTGCAGGGTCAGTGAAGAGATGTGGATATTTCTTTTGGATTTGATCTTTACGTTCCCAAGTAAATTAAAGGCCTCTCATTGTATTCCAACGCACTTTCATAATTGGGATACGAATTTGCTTTAGATGTTTGAGCTCACGGTCCATAATCTCAACTGGTTCTTCTATAAAATGAAGCTTGTCGTCGATTTAAATTTCTTCCAACGGAATAACAAGTGTTTCGTCAGACAACCATTTCTTCAGGTTTGATACATGAAAAGTACTATGAACTCGGCTTAGTTGTTCTGGAAGTTCAAGTCGATAAGCAACGGTTCCAACTTTAGCAAGAATCTTGAAAAGTCCAATATAACACGGGTTTAACTTTCCCCGTTTTCCGAAACGTATCACCCCTTTCCAGGGTGAAACTTTTAGCATGACCTTATCTCTAACTTGAAACTCAAGAGGTTTATGCCTCACATCAGCATAACTCTTTTGGCGATCACGAGCAGCTTGAATTTGACTCTTGATTTGAATAATCTTTTCTGTTGTCTCATGGATGATCTCTGGACCAGTAGTTGGCTATCTCTAACCTTAGTCCAACAGACGGGTGATCGACACTTTCGACCATCAATGCTTCAAATGGTGCAGCCTTAATGCTTGTGTGATAATTGTTGTTGTACAAAAACTTCACTAAGGGTAGATGTCTATCCCAACCATTTCCAAAAGCAATCACACATACACGTAGCATATCTTATAATGTTTGGATGGTCCTTTCACTTTGACCATCAGTTTTTGGATGATAAGCCGTACTCATATCTAATTATGTACCTAGAGCTTTCTGAAGTGACTGCCAGAAATGAGATGTGAATCTGCTATCTCGATCAGAGATGATCGAAACTGGCACTCCATGCTGCGAGACAACTTCCTTCAAGTATTGTCTCGTTAGTTTCTCCGTTGAGTCTGTTTCCTTCATTGGCAGAAAATGAGCAGATTTCGTAAGACGGTCGACAATTACCCAAATTATGTCTTGACCAGTCGATGTCTTTGGTAGCTTAGTGACGAAATCTATCGTGATATTTTCCCACTTTCACTGAGGAATCACAGGCTGAACCAACAAACCAAATGGTTTTTGGTATTCAGCTTTAACTTTGGAACATGTCAGACACTTACTGACAAAGGTAGCAATTTCTGCTTTTATATTGGGCCACCAATATAACTTATTAAGATCATAATACATCTTGTCAAATTCTAGATGGATAGAGTATTTAGACTTATGTGCCTCATTCATGATCAAATCCTTCAATCCTCAAAAACGTGGTATCCAACTTCGTTTCTCAATACAAGTGTTCCATCAGCACGTGTCTCAAATTCTATGTCCATACCACGAAGGTTTTCTTCCTCAATGCTCTCTTCCTTCATTGCTTTAGCTTAAGCATTCAAAATTTAAGATGGAAGTTTTAAGTCAATCATCATCATTAAGGCTCGAACTCTTAGCGGCTTAATTATTTCTTTTCGGCTTAAGGCATCTTCCACCTCGTTCGCCTTCCCAGGGTGATAACGAATCTCACAATCGTAATCACTCAATAACTCTAACCATCTATGTTGTTTCATGTTCAACTCCTTCTGATCAAGAATATGTTGCAAGCTCTTATGATTAGTGAACACAACGCATTTTATGCCGTACAAAAAATGTCTCTACATTTTGAGAGCGAACATCATAGCTCCTAATTCCAAGTCTTGACTCATGTAGTTCTTCTCATGAATCTTGAGTTGGCGGGACGCGTAAGCTATAAATTTATCCTTTTGCATCAAAACTGCGGCTAACCCTTTGTGCGAAGCGTCGCAATAAACCACAAAGTTTTCACTTCCTTCGGGTAATGTCAAAATTGGTGCACTACACAACTTTTGTTTTAGTAGTTGAAATGCAGCTTCTTCCTTTTCTCTCCAATCAAACTTTACGCTCTTTTGAGTCAATTTGGTCATAGGTTTAACAATCTTCGATAAACCCTCGATAAACC